>CM046467.1:12359859-12362359 GCA_025506415.1 Flaveria robusta | reverse complement strand
GAAAACAAAATAATTTCACAAAACTAATCCGTACAAACATCTATTGAATACTAACACATAATCAACATCAATTTCAGGTCTTGACTCGAGTTTGGATTTCTAGGGTTCCTGTTCATTATGAAGATCAAAGAACATGAAATCAAACATAAAATCTTACTTGTAATGCTTATATGAAGATTACTAGTACGCGTTTGATGCAAGAAACGATGGAAATCACACCCAATTAGCAAGAACAAGATCAAAGAAGGTGTGTTTTGTATGTGTGTGTGTGTTATGTTGCGCAAAAAGAGGATGGGAAGGGGATGGACAAATAGGGATTAGGGTTGGGGGATTGAGTTTTATACTTATTATCATATAAACATTATTATCATTAAATAATATATATTTTGCTAGTTTAAAGTCATTTTTATAATAATTTGGCTTTGGAAGCCGAAAATGCGCGGATACGTGTAAATGCTAGAAAATTCCCAATTTTCATAAGTAAGCTAAACATTTAATCACATAATCACATAATACATAATTTCACAACAATTATAATTGTTTGAAAATTATTTGAGAAATCACCAACGTTCGGGGATAGACGTATGCGCGATCCAGCAATTCTTCGAATTACCGTTACATGAAAGGTTTATAACTGTTTGTGCAATAAATGATGCATTTAAGCGAACAGCATTAAATGCAAGAATGTATGATTGGAAAACAATATTCGTATTGATTAGAAAGTAACCTGAAAATGACGGGTGTCATAATTAATAGGTAAATCAATACAAAATATTTTATGTCAAAATAACTTATCATGTCATAATCCAATTAATAGTTGTTTTTTAAATATATAGCTTGTAAATATAAAATAAAAATAAAAATCAAAAAGTGTGCGTCTAGCAAAACCGTCAACATTGTGGATTTTCACAAATGCATGTGCGTTTTCTTTTCTATTTCTTTTTTAAGTGTTTAATAATATATATGTATGTATATATGAGCGAATAAAGACCATAGCCTCCCCCCCCCCCCCCTCCTCCTTCCTACTAATGCTTATAAAAGGATGAAACGAGAACAAAAGTGGCACTTTAGATACAGTTTAAGACACTTTAACATTTAATTTCTTTATAAACTTTTTTATAGTACAAAAATTACCCTCTAAGCATAGTGTACAAGTATCCTAAGCATAATATACGTTAATTGATTAGTATAATCAATTTTATTAATATTATAAACTTTAGTTAATTTCATAAATATTGACACAATGATTTATAAATTATTGTATATGTATTATTTATAGGAAGCATTAGTCGGAGATATGACATTGTTATTGTGAATAACATCTAGCTGACGCAATGAAGAACATTAACTGTCGCAAAAATTGTTCGGATACCGGGAGATAAAATCACACTTCAAGTTGCTAAGAATCAAAATGTTTTTTTTGTAAATTGAAAATCGTTTCATATCTGTCTCTTGTTTACTGCTTGCATCCACTCTCATCGATCAGCTTTTGGTTATTTTTCCTAACATTGATAAGCAAGTTGATATCTTTAGTAATTTGTATGTGTACATTTATATTTGTATCTGTATGTGTATGTGTTAAAAAGTTTTCATTTAGTGATCCACACTTGATTATCAGTTCTAGACAAACAATTAGTTGTATTTTTTTGGATTTCTCTAGGTAGGTTGCTTAATGATTCAGTTTTCATTTCTAATGTATACAAACTATTTAGTTCATCCATATTATCGATCATTTGCATAACTATGTGAGTGTTGGGTGTGCTTGACTTTTTGTTCAACAAGTAGACTATATGTCAACTATTTCCGTACATGGAAAAGCTTGTTATTTTCTTTTTGTTTACACATATAATTGTATCTTGTGATCTACGTGTGTGGTTTTCTTTAGTGGTCTTAAGGGATTTATTGATGGCATCTTTGTTTCTTGGTAGATAAAGATGATGGTTAATGCTCCCAGATAATTATGTTATATTTTTTATTAATTTAGAAACCAAGATGAAAAGTTATGATGTATGTAAAAGTAAAACAGATAGTTTTGGTGACCTTAAATCCTTAAAACGATCAAACATATTAAGAAGTTTGCCAATGTAAATTGCTTATTCCTTTATGGTGCAAATATCACCTATAAATGTTTTTTGGTGTTTGGTATTTAATCAAATAAACTTTTTTTCTTGAGATTTTTGTAAGCTCATAATAAATAATTGTATAGAAGTCCAATCATTAACCTTCACATACTATGATAGAAAGCATTGCTTGTGTTTGTCGCTCCTGAGAATCATTGAAAATTTCAGGACGTGGGAGAATAGAGAAATGGTGATCCCTTATTATATGAAGTGAATAATTCATATATAAAATTTTTGGCCATGTTGGAGTAGAAAAAACAAGATTTAATTCTGAACAATTGACCGCTCTGACCTTTGGTGTTCCATTTGTTCTTTTACTGCCCCACACCAAATTGCAATTAATTTTTTTTTTGAGTTTTAAAATAGGTTTAAATTCTATG
>CM046467.1:11454859-11719859 GCA_025506415.1 Flaveria robusta | reverse complement strand
TTTTTGTGTGTCTTGGAGGCTTTGGGAGAAGACTTGAAGTTCGATTGCACCATCGCTGATGTCTTTAGGGCATTCCACTTTCTTCAATTTAGAGAAAGAGAAGAGAGAAAGAGAATATAAAAGTGTTGATATTTATCTTTCTCTCTCTTTAAGGCGCATACACGTATAAAGAAAGTGTCAAACTACGAAGAGTATACACATTAAGCAATGTTACACAACAAACTCTTTTTCATTATGTTAAAAATGTAAATATTAACACTTCAACAAACATTACAATTTATATTTTATATAATTAAAGTCATTAACATTTAAAAATCACAATATATGAGAACTAAATTTGAAAAATTCATAATCCATTTATAAAATTTTAAAGTGACATGAAAAGATTTAATCTACATATTTAAAACCTACGTTGCCATGGGAGGAGCCTATTATCTCTTATCTCATGAGATAGAGCTTAACTCGCTCATCTCAAACTTTAGTATTTAGTATGCTTGTTTTAGTCATGTTTGTTTATTTGTTTATTTAAAATCAACATCAGGGTTGTTTATGAAATTTCAAATGTCACGTGCAAGTAGTAAATATGAATTCTTATAAATCATTCTAATAAAGAAAAATATATTGTCACATGTTCTATTCACACAAAAATTTAGTCATATGTAACTAGTATAGCAAGTCAACTATTTAATGATGATATTAAATGATAAAAATATTAATTATATATTTTTTCAAATTATAAAAAAAATGTTTAGATAAACTAAATACATGTTTCTTTTTATTAAAGCTGTAATTTTTTAAGAAATAATATTTTATAAAATATGAGGTTTCTAATATAATTTTTTTTAAATGTGTAAGGCCCAGTTTCCTTGCAACCTCACAGGTGGTTTCATGAACATAACCATAATTCTTAAACTGAAATTTTCATAATAATAATTATTACAAACGCAATGCGAACATAAACATTTAATTACATTGCAGGACTGTTGAAGGGGGGTCAATACAATCAGTCTCACAGTGAGGAGAGACTTAAAACACTTAACAGATCAAATAAGAAACTGTAACTTTAGAATAACACTAAGAAACACAAGCAAATAAAGAGACAAAACTAAGAACAACAACTCAGAATGGTTTTCAAAGAATAAGTATATTGCTCTCAAGTTCTTTTTACAAGTGTTACAAAGCATGGAAAATAAAATACAAGGACCTGAGATACTTTATACTACATCCTACAGACGACCATGCTTTGAAGGCCAGCTGGAAACACTAATCTAGACAACAAGATCAATGTAAAGTCAAAAGACAGATTGCCTTTTGACTAGTGACTATGACATGCCATAGCTCACATCCTAATATATTACAAAAAAGGATAAAAGTACATAAAGTAAAAAGTTACAAACTCAAAACCATAATCTACAGTTTCCTAAAGCATGGATCTTTTCACCAACTTATGGAAGTTGGTGAGTCTTCAGAGTTGCAGTAGAAAGTTGGTCAGCTTTCTGAAAAGGTAGATCAGAGAAAGCATGTCTTTTCTGTCTTCGGAAGAAATCAGTCTTCTATCTCGGAAGACTTTCTCTTCTAAGCTTCGAAAGACTTTGTCTTCTAAGCTTCGGAAGACTTCATCTTTGGATGTGGAAGATTTGGCCTTTGGCTTCAGAAGATTTTATACTTAGAGTATTTTCTTTGCAGCGTGTAGAACTTACGAAGTAACTTCCACCATTCACAAAGTGCGCGCATGCAGGAAGCGCCTTGAGTGTTTTGGGTGCATCAGCCTTTTCTATATTCCTTACAAACTCCCCCTAGGCTGATGCTACCAAAACAGAGAGGATTTTCAATAGTTTACAGTCCTCATGTCTGGATTAGCAGCATAGATCCAAGACAGGATTGGTCTTCTAGATGCGAGAGGATCTACTTGAGTGGGGTTGATTGAGCAGCCTCTTAATGCACTTCCTCAGGATGTTCTTGTTCATCCAGAGGTACTGAGGTGGATGCCTTAGACTTCTTTTTCTTCTTCTTGTCCCTTCTGATGGCCATCCCTTTCCTCAATCTGTATTTCAACCGAGGAGTGTGGCCTACAACATCAGTTGAGCTTTCTTTATTCTCCTTAGTTGGGTTCTTCTTTCCCATTTGTTTAGAATCAAAGGGTTCAGAACCCTGCTGTGGGTCAGAAGATAAAGTTGATTTGGATGTAGCTTCAGGATCAGGTTGTGTTGTCTCTTGTAAGGATTATGAATGAGGCTGATGCACTCAAAACAGTCAAGGTGTCTCCTGCATGCATTCACCTTGTGCATGGTAGAAGTTACTTCGGAAGTTTTACACACTACAAGAAAATTACACAAGTGTAAAATCTTCCGAAGCCAAAAGACCAATTCTTTCGAAGCCAAAGATGAAGTCTTCCGAACCTTCGAAGACAAAGACTTTCGAAGCCTCAAAGATAGAAGACTGATTTCTTCCGAAGACAGAGAAGACATGCTCTCTGTGATCAACAACTTTTCAGAAAAGCTGACCAACTTTCCGCTGCCACTTTACAAGCTCACCAACTTTACACAAGTTGGTGAAAAGGTCCATGCTTTAGGAAGCTGTAGATTAAGGTCTTGAGTCTGTAACTTTCTACTTTATGTACTTTTATCCTTTTTGTATTACAATAGGATGTGAGCTATAGCATGTCATAGTCACATGTCAAAAGGCAATCTGCCTTTTGATTTTACATTGATCTTGTTGTCTAGATAAGTGTTTCCAGTTGGCTTTCAAAGTATGGCCTGCTGTAGGATGTAGTATAAAGTATCTCAGGTTCTTGTATTTTTATGTATGCTTTGTAACACTTGTAATAGAAGTTGAGAGCAATATACATCTTCCTTGAAAACCAATTATCTTGTTCTTAAGTTTTCTGTCTCTTGTTTTACTTGTGTTTATCTTAGCATCATCATAAACTGTCCAGTTCCCTATTTGATCTGTTAAGTGTTCTAAATCTCTCCTCATTGTGAAAACTGACTTGCACCCTTCAAACGGTCCAGCAATTGGTATCAGAGCATTCCAGGCTCTTGATTGTAAGATCTCAGCATCTTAGATCTCTCAGTTTTTCACAAAACACTTAACAACTCAAATGGCAGCTCTTTCAAAGACTGATATGGAAACTGGCATAATGACAAAGTCCCCACTGATCACTCCTGAAGACTTTGATACTTGGTGTTAAAGAATGGAAGGCTTCATCAAGTCTCAAGACTCCAGGATGTGGGAATCTGTTGTCTCTGGACCTTACATTCCATGCACCTCTTCAGCTGCTGCTGGAGGTGGCATGATCCCAAAAGAGGTGGCTGACTATTCTGAAGAAGATAGAAAGAAGATAGATATCGATCATAAGGCCATGACTGCCCTCCAAACTACTCTTCCCAACTCTATCTACAAGGGCTTCAAGAAGTGCAAAACTGCCAAGCAGTTATGGGATGCACTAAAGCTCATGTATGAGGGGTCCTCTGAAGCAAAGGAAAACAAAAAGGACCTATTGAAGCAGCAGTTTGAGAATTTCACCTACAAGACAGGTGAAACCATGACTCAGCAATACTTCAGGTATGTTAAGATTGTGGATACTCTAATGGATGTTGGAGTAACTCTTGAGAATAGGGACATTGTGAGGAAGTTCATGTCCTCTCTTCCTAGACAGTGGACTCACTACTGTGTTGTCATCAAGAGGACTGAGAACCTTAAGACTCTCACTCTTACAGAGTTGTATGGTATCCTCAGTGGCTACCAGATGGAGATGAACATGCAAAATCCATCTGGTAACTCCAGCAATCAACAGGGTTCAGCCCTTCATGTGGTTGAAAGGGATTGCAGAGAACCACAGCATCATCTTATCTGCTACCCTGACAACTCACAAAAGGGTCCTTTCATCACCTTCCCTGAGACACCAAGGGAGAGCTACGTCCAAGGAAGTCCATTCCAAGAGACAAGCTCTTCCCATGCTTATGTGTCTACTGATGAGAGTTCAGGCAGCTTTCTCTTCACCCTTGAAGACCTGGACTGTATCCATCCAGATGATCTGGAGTACATGGAGATAGTCCAGCAGATGGCTCTTCTTACTCACAGAGCCAAGAAGTTCTACAAGCGGACAAGGAGGAAGTTTCCTAGCAATGCAGCCAGTGGAAAGTTTGGACTGGACAAAAGTAAGGTGAAGTGTTTCAACTGCAACCAAATAGGACACTTTGCCAGGGAGTGCAAGGCACCTAAAACAAATGGTGGCCAAGCACAAGCCAGACCAAACTACACTGAAGGAGTCAACCAGAATGAGAAGCCGAAGCAGCAAGCTACAGTTGCTATTGAAGAAGGAGGCTTTGACTGGAGCTTTCAAGTTGAGGATGCATCTCCAAACCAAGCACTGATGGCTAATCATGATGAAGCCAAGGTATTGGAACATCTTTGTACTTCTGAATGTATTGCTAAAGTTAATAGATACAGGTCCTATAACTTGGAAATGAGATCTGATCTTGAGTCCTTAAATATCTTAAAATTCTAATTTCAAAAGAGCTGAAAATAGATATAAACTAAAAATAGAAGATTTAGAGAAAACCATTTCAACTCTCAAACATGAACACACCAACTACAGGACTCAGATTAAAGATCTCATCACTAAGTTAACTGAATGCTAGGCTGAGCTTGTGATTAGCAAAGCCAGGGCAGAAAAATGTGTTCTTGAAGAAGAGACCTTCAAGAACATGATATCCTCATCTCTGGATGCCAAAGTGTGTTATCAGAATAAGCAGGGACTAGGATCTACTAAGATAGCTCCTCCACACTTCTTACTATCAGTAATGTAACACCCGGCCTCTCGTACCACCTATATTGTCCGCTTTGCTCACGAGAAGCTCACGGATTTTTTTTTGGTTGCCCGGGTGAAAACTTCCCCAGGCAACCAAAAGCAAATCCGTGAGCTCCTTGTGGGCAAAGCGGACAATATTGGTGGTACGAGAGGCCAGGTGTTACAAGTAAGATCTCCAAGGTGTGGAACTTGTGAATATGAGCTTCCCCTCATAGACCCTATGAGTGAAGAGGATGAAGAGGAGATAGTGAAGGATGCATCTGAGAAGAGCGAAGAAGATCATCCTAAGAAGGGTCACTATTCTTCAGAGGAGAGGAATTATGTTGGGTTGTCAAAGTCCAAGAGGAAGAACTTGATCAGAAAAGCAAAGAGAAAGTCCAAGAAAGCTCAAGAGATCAAGGCCACTTTCAACTCTAAGTAGAAGCAAGTGTTCATCTCTGCAGGATTTGAAGTGGTAAAAGCTAAAGACTCAACTATGAATCCTAGTACCAGGGGTTCTATTTCTTGTCAACCTCATCCCAACAACAACAAGAAGAAGGCTGATTTGTTGTGTACCACTACTGCACAATCTGAACCATCCACATCCAGCAGCAAGTCTCTCCCTAAAAGACTTGCTACTTCATCTGTAAAGAAGAAGAAGGAAGTGGAAAGTGATCAAGATCAGTCTTGCTCTCAAAAGAAGGATTCCAGAAGAATGCAGTTTGACTGTGTCATGTGTGGCAGTACTTCTCATTTAGCTAAGGATTGCATCTACAATCCTAAAAGCACTGTCCACTAGATCAAGAAGAAATCTTCTGAAAAGATCAAGAAGAAACCAACTTCTGAAGGAAAAGCTTTTCCTCTCGGAAGTTCCAAAGTGAAGAAGAAGACAAGTGAAAACTTGCCTTCGGAAGAAAAATTGGTCTTGGAAGAAAGGAATGCTTCTGAAGTACTGAAGCTTGCTACAGTGAAAGCAAGATCTTTCGAAGGTCCAGTCTCCAAAACTTCCGAATTTGTCAAAACTTCTGAAGTGTTGAAGGTCAAGTCTAAGCTTCCAAAGGTGGTGTGGAAGTCAAAGAAAGACCATGTGACTGAAAGTTCTTCATCAACAACAGCTGCTGATCCTCAAAGCTTGAACATAGGATCAATTAATGTTGCATTGTCTTATGTTGATATTATTTAGCCCAAGACCAGCAAGGCTTGGGTTTTCAAATGTAACTAATCATCTTTTTTTGTGCAGGAACAGCTAAAGACCAACAGGAATGTGTGGATCATTGATAGTGGCAGTTCCAGGCACATGACAGGCAATGGCTCTCTACTCCAAAATTTTGAAAAGATTGATGCAGGGCCTGTTGCTTTTGGATGAGATGCAGGAGGTTACATTACAGGAAGGGGCATGGTCACAAATGGTAAGCTCTGCATTGAGAAGGTAAACTTTGTCAAGGAGCTTGGGTACAATCTACTGAGTGTATCCCAATTTTGCGATCAAAAGCATAACATGCTCTTTACTGAGCATGAGTGCATTGTTCTCAAGCCCGGGGTGGTCATTCCTCAAGAGCACATGCTGCTCAGAGCCCCCAGGAAAGGGAACATGTACAAGATGGACTTGCATGAAACTTCTCCTTCAGGAGAAGTGTCTTGCTTTCTGTCTAAAGCAAATAGTGATGAGTCTTTTCTCTGGCATAAAAGAATATGACATGTAAACTTTAAACATAAATAAACTAATTAAGAATGATTTGGTAACTGGATTGCCAAAGAAAGAGTTTACAAGTGATGACCATTGTGTTGCATGCCTGAAAGGGAAGCAGCATAAGGTGTCTCACAAGCCAAAGGAAAGAAACTCCATCACTACTCCCCTACAAGTGTTACATATGGATGTTTTTGGCCCCACTAGTGTAATGAGTTTAGGAAGGACCTCATATTGCTTGGTGATCACAGATGATTTCACTAGATTCACTTGGGTCTTTTTTCTTAAAACTAACGATGAGACTTCTGAGATATTGAAGAATTTCATTCTGAAGATTGAGAATCAATCTGATCACAAGGTCAAAATCATAAGATGTGATCAAGGAAAAGAATTTAATAACCAAATCCTTGATACATTTTGTGATGAAAAGGGTATTTCAAGACAATATAGTGCTGCTAGGACTCCTCAGCAAAATGGTGTTGCTGAGAGGAGAAATAGGACACTAATTGAAGCAGCAAGAACTATGTTGTCTGACTCTAAACTACATATCACCTTTTGGGCAGAAGCAGTAAACACTGCTTTCAATGTGCAGAACAGATTTTTAGTAGTCAAGACTTATGGTAAGACTCCTTATGAACTGTGGCACAAAAGGAGATCTTTCATTGGTTTCCTCAGATCATTTGGATGTCCTTACACCATCTTGAATACTAGAGATCAGATAGCCAAATTTGATAAGAAATCAGATGATGGATACTTCATTGGATACTCTTCTCAAGCTAAGGCTTATAGAGTGTACAATCTCAGAACCAAAATTGTTGATGAGTCAGCCAATGTGACTTTCAATGAACACACTCCTTTTGTGAGAGGTACTGGTCCTGATTGGCTGTTTGATCTTGATTTAGTTACTAACTATTTTTAACAAGTCATGTGAAAATGTTTTAGGATCTACAGGTAACCTATCAACAGAAGATCCTGATCCAAGATTTGAGCTGAGAAGACCTTCATGTCAATCTACTTAAGCTCCAGTAATAACTCATTCTGCAAATGGAGCTCCTATCAGCACAACAATGACAAATCCCGCTGATACATCTGAAGTGCCTTCAAATTCCAGCTCAGAGGCACAAAACCAAAGGGAAGGAGTTCCAAATGTAGAAGAAAGTGGAAATGGTGACAGTGATCAAGAATTTCTTGATGCTGACTCCATGAAAGACAACATCATTGATGTCACACACTCATTGGATCAAGCTTCTCTTGATAAGTGTGCTGATGTGGTGGGTGAATCTGCTTTGCCCGATCAAAATTTTTCAAATTTGGATCTCTCCAACCAACTTGCTGTGATCCCTCAACTAAGGATCCACAAGTCTCACCCTACCACAAACATCATTGGTGAAGTTGACAGGGGGGTAAGAACAAGAGGACAAACCCATGACAAAAATGTTTGTCTCTACTCTTGTTTTCTATCCCAAGTAGAGCCAAAGAAAGTTGAGGAGGCTCTGAAAGATGGAAGTTGGGTTGAAGCAATGCAGGAAGAACTGCTTCAATTCAAAAGACAGAAGGTTTGGAACCTATATCCTCTTCCTCCTGGGAAGACTACTATAGGAACCAAATGGGTGTTCAGGAACAAGAAAAATGATAGAGGACTTGTCATCAAGAACAAGGCAAGACTAGTTGTTCAAGGGTATACTCAGGAAGAAGGAATTGATTACACTAATGTCTTTGCTCCAGTAGCAAGACTTGAAGCTGTTAGGATATTCCTAGCCTTTGCTGCATCCAAGAATTTCAAGGTCTACCAACTTGATGTCAAGTGTGCTTTCTTATATGGGGTGATTGATGAAAAGGTGTATGTCAAACAACCACCTGGTTTTGCAGACCCTGATCATCCTGATTATGTCTACAAGCTTAAGAAAGCTCTATATGGGTTGCACCAAGCTCCAAGGAAATGGTATGAGACTCTATCTCAGTACCTATGTCAGCATGGTTATAGAAGGGGTACTATAGATGGAACTCTCTTCATCAAAGGAACAGGAAATGATTTGATGCTGGTTCAAGTGTATGTAGATGACATTATCTTTGGGTCAACTAATCCAAGGCTCTGAAAAGACTTTGAGAAGCTGATGAAGAATAGATTTGAAATAAGTGCCATGGGGGAACTCAATTTCTTTCTAGGAATTCAAGTGAAGCAGGTTGAAAATGGCATCTTCATAAGTCAGTCAAAGTATGTTCAGGACATACTTACAAGATTCAGCATGACTGAATGCAAGGTTGTAAAGACTCCCATAATAAGAAACCACTCCCTTGGACCAGACCTTAAGGGGGAGTGTGTAGATGAGCATCTCTACAGAGCTATGATTAGGTCTCTCATGTACCTTACTGCCAGCAGGCCTGGTATCATGTTTGCCACATGTATTTGTGCCAGATATCAAGCCAACCCCAGGATGTCACACCTAGTTGCTGTAAAGAGAATTCTAAGATATCTCAAAGGTGCTCCATCACTAGGCCTTTGGTATCCAAAGAATTCTGACTTCAATCTGTATGCCTATACAGATCGTGACTATGGTGGCTGCAACATGACTGCAAAATCTACATCAGGGGGATGTCAATTTCTTGGTGGAAGGATAGTCTCATGGCAATGCAAGAAACAATCCTGTGTATCTACATCAACTGTTGAAGCTGAATACATTGCTACTGCTAGCTGTTGTGCTCAAGTGCTTTGGATTCAGAATTAGATGCTAGACTATGGATTCAACTTCAAAAAAACTCCCATTCACATAGACAAAAATAGTGTTATCTCTATTACAGAGAATCCTGTGCAGCACTCAAGGACAAAACACATCAACATCAGGTTTCATTTAATTAGAGATAATTTTGAAAAAGGGTTAATCAAACTAGTCAAAGTTCACACAAATGAATAATATGCTGATCTGTTCACCAAAGCTTTTGATGAACAGAGATTTAAGTATCTTACATCAGCTATTGGGATGATCAACTTTGAGTAGCTTTTTCTTAAACTTAAATTCAATATTATTTCTAAAATCTGTGTGTCTTTAGTTGTCTATTTTATCACCTTCATAAGCCCCTAACTAACTTAGAAGAAGATTGTTTTAGAAATTATTCCTTAGAATTTTGATAATTTTGAACATCATTTTCTTCGGAAGAAACTAAGTTACCTTCGGAAGAAAATTATGTCTTTAATATCAACTAACTACTTATGACAATTTACCTTCGAAAGAAATTTTCTGAATATCTTCCGAAGCCAAATTCTTCTTAAGTATCTAAATGATCTTAAAGGAAAATTCTCTTCCGAAAGTACTTATCTCTGAAAAGAGAATAATTCTCTAAGTACTTTTCTTCCGAAGCAAAATTTTCAAAGCTCTTAGAAATATCTTCCGAAGCCAAATTGGCCTCGGAAGCTTTTATCAAAAACTTCCGAAGCATAAATTACCTTCAGAAGATTTTGACTTCCAAGAACACTACTTTTGGGCGCTTTTTCAGAGGTGGGACCGATATCCGGATTTCAAAGTTTATCCTTTCGCATTAACTTTGTCTCAAATCCATTTCATATATATACCCAATGGTTTCCCCCTCTTTCACTTTTCTCTCATCATCTGCAACACTTTTCTAACCTAAATTCATCCAGAAACCGACCTTGTTCTTACTTTTCTTCTTGACGAAGCTCTCTCAAATGGCCAACCTTAAATGCAGAAACAAACCCGATTTCTCCATGCAACTACACAGGCAACACAATCAGGTTGCTCCGCTGAACTCTGAGAAAGATCCTGCTTTCTCAGAGATCTTTCGTTTCCTTTCTTTGTCAAACTACTTCACCTCCCTCACCATTGATCCTCCTCTCTACGAGGATCAGATGTTGGATTCTGGCGGACCTGCCAAGAGGTCACCATGGACGGGGAGAAGGCACTGTCTGCCACAGTGCAGGGGAGGACAATCTTCATCACTCTGGCCATCATCAACAACCATCTTCAGCTGGATGATGCAGAAGGTGATTTGTCCTTTCCCAAATCTGCTGTAAATCAGTCCTTTGCGCAGATGGGATATGAATGACTTCTTAGTCAGAACCTTCAGGAAAGGGAAGGTCTCTTCCTAGTGGAAGTACCTCCTCCATGTCATCATACACAGCTTGTCCAACAAGCATGGAGGATGGGACCAGATTCCTGAAGATCTGTCCTTCATAGTCCATGGACTAGTTCAGGGGGTCAAGTTCAGGTATTCTCACTTTGTTTACCTTAATTTACTATCAAACTTGGACTACTTGGAGTATTACATGTTCCCTAGATAAGTCCAGCACATGCTCAACTGTGAACTGGGCTCACAGTTGAGGGGAACTAGTAAAACTCTTAAATTAGGACAAATGAAGCCCGACATCTTTAAAATAATGAGAAAACCAACTGTGGGATTCTCTGGGGTAGAAACAGCCCTTGTCCCAAAAATGTTAGAGCTCTTTGCTAAAGGTGACAGCCTAGCAGCACCAGCTAGTGTTGAACCCACACTTGCTGTTTCTCATCCACCCTATCAACCTACAATAACATCACCTACTATAGAAAATACAAACAAACCCATGCTCAAGCTATTCAGTCTGAGCAGGCTCCCATATCACTACCCATGCAAGAAGAAGTGGACACTAGAGCTCCCATTTCTCTTGAGGAGCAAACCACTCCCATCTCTCATACTATCAGTGCTGAGGTTCCTCATGCTCAGCCTGATGAGCTCATAACCCAAACAGCCTTAATCCTTCACTTAGAGTCTCAAAACTCTAGTGATCAACCTTCAGGGACAATTACCATCCCCAGCCTCTAGATCTCAACCAACCAATCCCAAACCTTGAATTCTATGATGATGAAGATATGGGATTTAGTGAGTACCATGAGTCTCTCTTCTTCACCCTTGCTCAAGAAGAGATGAGTGCTCTTGCCACCCCCATATCTAGCCCACATTATCCACCCCAAACTGAGGTGGATCTCCCTGAACATGTTTAGGAGGTATATATGGAAGAGGCTCTCACTTCTGATAGTGATTAAATCATTAAGACCTCAACCATGGCAAATCAGCCCATTGACACTTCACTTGAAGTTGTCAGTGAGCAGAGAAAATTCAGCAGCCAAGAATACTATGCTGGTGATGAGGGAGAAGACATCAGTCCAACTCTCTCATCCCCCCATGATTCTTCATCTGAAGATGAGGGGAGTCTGAAACTAAAGGTGCAACAACTAGAAGACATGTGCACCTCTTTGGTCTCCAAGGTAAGTCACTTAGAATCTCAAGTGACTGCCTTACAGAAGAAGGTCAATGACCAGCAACTTGAGATCACCGATCTCAAGGGCAAGCTAGCTGAGAGACCATTAAGACAAACTCAACCAGGTCCACAAGAACCTGTGGAAGTAGTGGATTTGACCTCCAGCTCACCTATGCAAGTGGGTGATGCTACCAAAAAGAGGGAGAAGGTCCCTAAAACCATAGAATCTAGGAGTTCTATCATAAGTGTGGACATGAGTACTCACCACCCTCACTTACGGTTGTCCAGACTCAACAACTTCCTCAGGCTCACACTGATGTGGAGGCCTTACTTCAACAACTATTTGAGGAAGGAATTCCAATGTTCATGCCTGCCCCATCCCATCTAGCTGAAAATCCAATAATGGGATGGTGGTATGACTCCTCAAGAATGGCATTGGTGCTATCAAGGGCTCAGGGGCAGCATGAACTCTTCAACTTTCAGACCCTGAGTTTCCATGATGGTATGAACTTGGTTAACATGCCTTTCATCAACCCAAGCCACAGACAGGCTGGCAAGATAGCTGAGGTGATCCAAGATTGGGTAATGAGGGAATTCAGCCACAGAGCAATTTTATATAGACAGAGGCTAGCAGGGAAAATTGTTGGTCAACTGGATATTGAGGCAGGCCCTAAAATTAGCTTCGAAGGGGAAACCTCAGTTGAAGGCCCAGCAGAAGAACCTATGAACCTTGAGACAGGCTCACCCTCTGCACCCAGTACCCTCAGTGACACACCTGCTAGTGAAGGTGTATCACAACCTCTCTCTGGCCAGAGCTCAAGCTCATCACAACCATCTGAAGGCCAAAGCTTTCTCCACCCTGAGTCATATAGGCCCACAATTGACAAAAGGAAAAGGAAGATGACTCCTGAGGAGATTAAGGAGGAGAAGAGAGAGAGGAAGAGGAAGGGCAGGGGAGAAAGATCAGAAGAAGTCCGAAGCTTCATGCAAGCTGCAATCAGGGCTGCCCATAGGCCTGATACTCAGAATGATGAGTTAAGGGTAGCCGGATTGAACTATCTGGGACTTAGGAACTACAACATTGATGAAATCATTTCTCTCCCCTTGACAGAACTAAATGAACTGGCAGACAGGGAGCTGTATAAAGAGAGAAAGGTGGCTGAGGCAACAGAACTGCTCCTTAAAATCAAAGAAGAGAGAAAAAAAAGACAACAAAAGGCTCATGTCCTCTCTCAAGTTCATGAAAGTCCTGAGGAGTTTATGGCTATTGAAGAGGAAGAAACTCAGATAAGCAAGGAACAATAAAGACAAAAGATGATTGCTTATCTGAGTGCCAGAGGACTCTATCAGGCAGCAACCCTCAATCCCCTCTCATTTGAATACATTGAGTTTGAGTACCTAAAACAGCTTGATGAAGAGGCTCAAACTCAAAGAAAAGCTGTTAAAAGAAAAATGAGAGAGGAAGCTGCTAAAACAAGAGCCACCATCAGAGCCCAAGAGAAGAAGTCTGCTGACAAACTAAAGATGGTGAGCTTCTTGAAGCTGTACGGGTTCTCTGGAAGGAGAGTTGGTCCTATGTCTCTATCCACAATGGATGAGCACATCAGGAGGATCAAGCAGAAGATCGAAGAAGGTCAGCTTGTGAACTTGCATTCTCCACCAAGTCCAGCTGCACCTGAAGTTGAGGTGAAGGTTGAAGAGACAACACAGCCTGAACCTGAAGCTACAACTGAGCCAACTTCATCTTCTGACCCACAGCAGGGTTCTAAGTCCCCTCCTACAGATCAAATGGAGAATAAGTACCCAACTGAGGAGAGCACAAAAAGTCAATCTAGTGCTGCAGGCCAAGCTCCTCAGTTGAAGTATAGAGTGAGGAAGAGGATGGCCATCAGAAGGGACAGAAGAAAGAAGAAAAAGTCCAAGGCATCCACCTCATCACCTCAGGATGAGTCAAAACATCCTGAGGATGTGCAACAAGAGGCTGACCAATCAACTCCAATTAAGGTTGAGCCTCTTGCATCAGGAAGACCCATTCTGTCCTGGACTTTTGCTGCAAATCCAGACAGATGGTATGTTGTCAGAGATCAAGGTGGTCAAGATGTCTATCTCTGGCAGGACATGCTTGATCTACCTCTGCATGATCTTTTTGACATGAGAAGGTTCTATGAGAGTCTGAAGGATCCAGATCAGCTGATGAAGAAGGTAATGCTTCTGATCCTAATAAGGACTATCAACTGCTAAAAAACTTCTCTGTTTTGGTAGTATTAGCCTAGGGGGAGTTTGTAAGGATTATAGAAGAGGCTGATGCACTCAAAACAGTTAAGGTGTCTCCTGCATGCATGCACCTTGTGCATGGTAGAAGTTACTTTCGAAGTTTTACACCCTGCTAGAAAATTACACAAGTGTAAAATCTTCCGAAGCCAAAAGACCAATTCTTACGAAGCCAAAGATGAAGTCTTCCGAAGCTTAGAAGACAAAGTCTTCCGAAGCCTCAAAGATAGAAGACTGATTTCTTCCGAAGACATAGAAGACATGGTCTCTGTGATCAACAACTTTTCAGAAAAGATGACCAACTTTTCGTTGCCACTCTGCAGGCTCACCAACTTTACACAAGTTGGTGAAAAGGTCCATGCTTTAGGAAGCTGTAGATTAAGGTCTTGAGTCTGTAACTTTCTACTTTATGTACTTTTATCCTTTTTGTATTAAAATAGGATGTGAGCTATGGCATGTCATAGTCAAATGTCAAAAGGCAATCTGCCTTTTGACTTTACATTGATCTTGTTGTCTAGATTAGAGTTTCCAACTGGCTTTCAAAGTATGGCCGGCTGTAGGATGTAATATAAAGTATCTCAGGTTCTTGTATTTTTATGTATGCTTTGTAACACTTGTAATAGAACTTGAGAGTAATATATATCTTCCTTGAAAACCAATTATCTTGTTCTTAAGTTTTTTGTCTCTTGTTTTACTTGTGTTTATCTTAGCATCATCATAAACTGTCCAGTTCCCTATTAGATCTGTTAAGTGTTCTAAGTCTCTCCTCATTGTGAAAACTGACTTTCACCCTTCAAACGGTCCAGCATCTCTTGTGATTCAACCTACACCTCAACTTCAGTTACAACTTGACTTGGTGGAGAATGCAATTCTACCAGCTGACCTTCCTTTATCTTCTGCTTAATCCTTCTGATATGCTAATCCATTGGGGATAGAGACAAAGGACCAAGTCTCATTTCGAAGAACGCATACAGCTTCAAAAAGCTCACCATCTTTAGTCTGTCAGCAAACTTCTTTTCTTATGCTTTGATGGTGGCTCTTGTTTTAGCAGCCTCCTCTCCCATCTTCCTCTTGACAGCTTTCCTTTGAGTTTGAGCTTCTTCATCCAGCTGTTTGAGGTACTCAAACTCAATGTACTCATATGAGAGAGGGTTGAGAGCTGCTTCCTGATAGAGGCCTGTGGCACTCAGATAAGCTATCATTTTCTACCTTTCTTGCTCTTTGCTTATTTGAGTTTGTTCTTGTTGTTCAGCCACAGCCTTTATCTTAGGGCTTTCTTAAACTGGAGAAAGGACAGGAGCTTTATGAAGTTTCTTTCTTCTTCTTTCTTCCTTGATTTTGAGGAGTAGTTCTGCAGCCTCAGCCTCCTTCCTCTCTCTGTACAGCTCTTTGTCTGCTAGTTCATCTAATTCTACCAAAGGGAGAGAGATGATTTCATCTATATTGTAATTTCTTAATCCCAGATAGTTCAATCTGGCTGCTCTTAACTCATCATCCTGAGTGTTAGGCCTGTGAGCAGCCCTGATTGCAGCTTGAATAAAGCTTGGGATTTCTCCAGATTTCTCTCCCCTAGCCTATCTCTTCCTCTCTCTCTTCTCCTCCTCAATCTCCTCAGGAGTCATTTTCCTTTTCCCTTGTCAATTGTTGGCCTATATGACTTAGGGTGGAGAGAGCTTTGGCCTTCTACTGATTATGTTGAGCTTGATCTCTGGCTAGATAGAGATTGTGATACACCTTCACCTGCAGGTGTTTCACTGAGGGTACTGGGTGCTGAGGGTGAGCATGTCTCAAGGTTCATAGGTTTTACTACCGGGCCTTAAACTGAGGTTTCCCCTACAAAGCTAATCTTAGGGTCTGCATCAGTATCCAGTTGACCAACAGTTTTCCCTGCTAGCCTATGTCTATATATTGTGCTCTTTGTCTGAATTCCTGCAGCACCCAATCTTGGATTGCCTCAGCTAATCTGCTAGCCTGTCTGTTTTGGCTTGGGTTGACAAGTGGCAGATCAACTAAGTTAATACTCTCATGGAATCTCAGGGTCTGAAAGTTGAAGAGCTCCTACTGCCCCTGAGATCTTGAGAGCACCAATGCCATTCTTAAACTGTCAAACCACCATCCCACTATTTGATTTTCAGTAGGGTAGGATGGGGCAGACATGGTCATTAGAATTCCTTCCTCAAATAGCTGTTGAATTATGGCCTCCACATCAATATGAGCCTGAGGAAGTTGTTGAGTCTGGACAACTGCAAGTGAGGGTGGTGAGTCCTCATTATCCACACTCAAGACAGAACTCCCAGGTTCTGTGGTTGCATGGACTTTCTCCCCCTTTTTGGTAGCATCACCCACTTGCATAGGTGAGCTGGAGGTTAAGTCCACCACTTCCACAGGTTTTTGTGGACCTGGTTGAGTTTGTCTGGTTGGTCTCTCAGTTAACTTGCCCTTGAGATCAGTGATCTTAAGTTGCTGGTCATTGACCTTTTTTTATAAGGTAGTCATAAGAGATTCCAAGTGAATAACCTTGGAGACTAAATAGGTGCATATATGTTCAAGTTGTTGCACCTTTAGTTGTAGACTCCCCTCATCTTCAGAAGAAGAAACATGGGGGGATGAGAGAATTGGACTAAAGTCTTCTTCCTCATCACCAGCATGGTGTTCTTGGCTGCTGGATTTCCTCTACTCACTAACAGCTTCAGTTGAAGTGTCAATGGGCTGAGTTGCCATGGTTGAGGTCTTAAGAATGTAATCACTAGCAATAGTGAGAACCTCTTCCATATGGACCTCTTGAACTTGTTTAGAGAGATCCACCTCAGTATGGGTTGGATGATATGGGCTGGACATGGGAGTGGGAGGAGCACTCGTCTCTCCTTGAGCAAGGGTGGAGAAGAGAGACTCATGGTATTCACTAAATCCCATGTCCTCATTATCATAGAATTCAAGGTTAGGAATTGGCTGGTTTAGATCAAGAGGCTGGGGATGGTAACTATCCCCTGAAGGTTGTTCACTAGAGTTTTGAGACTCTAAGTGAAGGCTTAAGGTGGTTTGGGTAATGAGCTCATCAGGCTGAGTATGAGGAACCTCAGCACTGATCATGTGAGAGATGGGAGTGGTTTGCTCCTCAAGGGAAGTGGGAGCTCCAGTGTTCACTTCCTCTTGCATGGGTGGTGATATAGGGACCTGAACAAACTGAATAGCTTGAGAAGGGGTTCGTTTGTATTTTCTTGAGTAGGTAAGGGTTATTTTAGGTTGAAAGGGTTGTTGGGAGATAGTAGGTGTGGGTTCAACACTAGCTGGTGCTGCTAGGTTGTTACCTTGAGCAATGAGCTCTAACATTTTGGAAATAAGGGCTGTTTCTACCCCAAAGAATCCCACAGTTAGTTTTCTCATGATTTTAAAGATGCCGGGCTTCATCTGTCCCAGTTTAAGAATCCTACCTATTCCCCTCAACTGTGAGCCCAGTTCACAGTTAAGAATATGCTGGACATATCTAGGAAACATGTAGTATTCTAGGGAGTCCAAGTTAGCAAGCAGATTTAGGTAAACAAAGTGTGAATACCTGAACTTGACCCCCTGAACCAGTCCATGAACTATGAAGGAGAGATCTTCAGGAATCTGGTTTCATCCTCCATGCTTGTTGGAGAAGCTATGTATGATAACACGGAGGGGGTACTTCCACTGAGAAGAGACCTTCCCTTTCCTGAAGGTTCTAACTGAGAAATCTCCTTCATAGCCCATCTGCTCAAAGGATTGGTTAACAATAGATTTGGGAAAGGACAAATCACCTTCTGCATCATCCAGCTGAAGATGAGTGTTTATGAGGGCCGGAGTGATGAAGATTGTCCTCCCCTGCACTATGGCAGACAGTGCCTTCTCTCCATCCATGGTGACCTCTTGGCAGGTCCTCCAAAAGTCCAAAAGTTGATCCTCATAAAAAGGAGGATCAATGGTAAGGGGGGTGAAGTACTTAGACAAAGAAAGAAAACGGCAAACCTCTAGAAAGCCAAAATCTTTCTCAGAGTTCAATAGAGCAACCTGATTGTGTTGCATGTGAAGGTGCATGGAGAAATCGGGTTGGTTTCTACGATCAAGGTTGGCCATTTAAGAGAGCTTCAGCGTGAAGAAGATAAGAACAAGGGCGGTTTGTGGGTGAATTTAGGTTAGAGAAATTTTGCAGATGAAGAGAAAAGTGAAAGAGTGGGAAACCGTTGGATATATATATGTGAAAAGGATTTGAGACAAAGTTAATGCAAAAGGATAAACTTTGAAATCCGGATGTCGGTCCCACCTCAGAAAAAGTGCCCAAAAGGTAGTTTTCTTGGGAGTCAAAAATCTTCCGAATGTAATTTGGCTTCGAAAGTTTTTTATAAAAGCTTCGGAAGATATTTCTGAGAGTTTTGAAAATTTTGCTCCGGAAGGAATATACTTAGAGAATTTTCACTTCTTAGACATGCTTTGATTTCGGAAGAGATTTAGACTTGAAATAATTTTTCTTCAAAAACATATAAGTACTTAAGAATAAATTAAGCTTCGGAAGATATTGCAGAATTTCTTCCGAAGGTAAATTCTCATAAGCAGTTATTTGGTGTTAAAGACATAATGCTCTTCCGAATGTAATTTAATATCTTCCGAAAAGAAATATGTTCAAAGTTTTCAAAAATCTAAGAAATATAATTTAAAAGATTCTTCTTCCAAGATAATCAGGGGCTTATGAAAGTGATAAAATAGACAACTTAGGACACAGATTTTAGAAATAATATTTAGATTTAGTTTAAGAAAAGCTACTCAAAGTTAATCATCCCAATAGCTTATATAAGATACTTAATTCTCTGTTCATCAAAAGCTTTGGTGAACAGATCAACATATTGTTCATTTGTGTTAACTTCGACTAATTTGATTAAGACTTTTTTAAAATTATCTCTAATTAAATGAAACCTGATGTTGATGTGTTTTGTCCTTGAGTGCTGCACAAGATTCTCTGTAATAGAGATAACACTATTGTTGTTTATGTGAATGGGAGTTTCTTTGAAGTTGAATCCATAGTCTAGCATTGGATTCTGAATCCAAAGCACTTGAGCACAACAGCTAGCAGCAGCAATGTATTCAGCTTCAACAGTTGATGTAGATACACAGGATTGTTTCTTGCATTGCCATAAGACTATCCTTCCACCAAGAAATTGACATCCCCCTGATGTAGATTTTGCAGTCATGTTGCAACCACCATAGTCACGATTTGTATAGGCATACAGATTGAAGTCAGAATTCTTTGGATACCAAAGGCCTAATGATGGAGCACCTTTGAGATATCTTAGAATTCTCTTTACAGCAACCAGGTGTGACATCCTGGGGTTGGCTTGATATCTGGCATAAATGCATTTGGCAAACATGATATCAGGCTTGCTGGCAGTGAGGTACATAAGAGACCCAATCATAGCCCTGTAAAGATGTTCATCCACACACTCCCCCTTAAGGTCAGATCCAAGCGAGTGGTTTCTTGCTATGGGTGTCTTTGCAACCTTACAATCAGTCATGCTGATTCTTGCCAGTATGTCGTGGACATACTTTGAATGACTTATGAAGATGCCATTATCAACTTGCTTCACTTGAATTCCTAGGAAGAATATGAGCTCTCCCATGGCACTCATTTCAAATCTATTCTTCATCAGCTTCTTAAAGTCTTTGTAGAGCCTTGGATTAGTTGACCCAAAGATAATGTCATCTACATAAACTTGAGCCAGTATTAAGTCATTTCCTGTTCCTTTGATGAAGAGAGTTCTATCTATAGTACCTCATCTATAACCATGCTGACATAAATACTGAGATAGAGTCTCATACCACTTCCTTGGAGCTTGGTGCAGCCCATAAAGAGCTTTTTCAAGCTTGCATACATAATCAAGATGTTCTGGGTCTGCAAAGCCAGGTGGTTATTTGACATACACTTCTTTATCAATCACCCCATATAAGAAAGCACACTTGGCATCAAGTTGGTAGACCTTGAAGTTCTTAGATGCAACAAGGGCTAGTGTTGGATCAATTAAGGCTGCTGCAACCAAAACAAACACTTAGAACATTTTTGGTGCAACTGATAAAGAACTTCCGAAGGTAAAAGGTGAACTTCTGAAGGTCAAGGCTGAAAGAGCTTCCGAAGAGGAACTCTAACTTCCGAAGACAAAGTCTTCCTTCTTTCGAAGTTCAACACTTAGAAGAGTTCAAGACAAAGACTTTCGAAGTATGAAGTCCTGAAGATCATCAAGCCTCGGAAGAAGTAGACTCTTCGGAAGAACCAACTATGAACCAGTGGACAAAAGTATGGTCCTTCCGACAGATCCGCTGCAATCTCTGATATACTGCATGGCGCTTTCCCACGCCCATGTAGTTGACCATACTTTATTCCACTGTTCATTGCTTATTAGTTAGTACAGTTACCAACTTTAGTTAGTGACAAAAGGTAAGTCATGGACATGTCATGACTACCAAATCTTAGATAGTATTTTATCTAGGATACCTTACCTTTAGCAATGTAGTATTTGCTTTAGTTGTAAGTTTCCAGCTGGTATCAAAGTATAACCGGCTGTAGATAGTAGTATATATAGTTTCTCATTGTAACTCTGTAAACATGCTTGTAAGAGTCTTGTAACACTTTGAGTTGAGAAGTAATATATACAAGTATCTTGAAAAACTATCTTCTTGTGTTTTGTTCACTTAGTATATTACTATCAACTCTTAAGGGATTCTGCTTCATCTAACCGAGTGACTTTGTGAGTTTGAGAGATAATACTTGTGTTGAGTGACAAAAACCGATCCTGCAATTGGTATCAGAGCATCTTAGGCTCTTGATTGTGAGATCTTACCATCCAAATCAACCTTTTTTTTTCACTCATACTTTTACCTCACTCAAAATGGCCCTCAACCAAAAATCATCTGATGGTGAAATGGGGACGATGTCTAAAGCACCCATCATCACCCCTGAAAACTTTAGAACTTGGAGTAGACGTATTGAAGGTTTCATTAGGTATCAAGACAGCATGATGTGGAAATCTATCACTAGTGGCCCTTACAAGGCAAAGGTTGCAACACCGGCTGGAAATGGTGCTATGATAGATAAGGATGTTGAAGACTATTTTGATGAAGACCACAAGCGACTAGAGATTGATAGAAAAGCAACGACTTTTCTTATGACTGCCATACCCAACTCCATCATGGTGGGATTTGAGCATTGCCAGTCACCCAAAAAACTCTTTGATGCTTTGTCTCAGATGTATGCCAGCTCAAATGACTCCAAGAAAGATTCCCTAAAGCAACAGTTTGAAAACTTTAGTTATATTGCTGGAGAGACCCTTAGCCGGCAATACTTCAGGTATATGGATCTTATTTCATCACTTCAGTCTGTGGGAGTGACTCTTGAGATGAGAAATCTCTCAAGAAAGTTCATGAGTGCACTTCCAAATGAGTGGACTTTCTACTGTGTCTCTATCAAGAGGACAGAGAACTTAAACTCTCTCATGATGACTGAACTATATGGCATCCTTGATGGATACCGTGTAGAAATGGAAATCAAGAGAGGCCACCAGGTGAGCAGACCCACAAGCCTTCCTACTAATGGTTGCTGAAGGCTCAAGAACCCTCCAACCTCAGCAGTACCTGACTTACTCCCAGCAGCCATCCTGTTCTTCTGGGCCATACATTACCTTTCCTGAGACTCCAAGGTCTCAACAGGCTCAGTCAAGTCCTTTCCAGGATAGCTGTGCCTTTGTCTCAGGAAATGGGCATTCCAGTGATTTTTAGTTTTGCTTTGATGATCTGGAATGTTTCAGCCCAGATGGGTCTGTTAACTTACAGGGCAAAGAAGTTCTTTAAGAGAACTGGAAGGCAATTTCCCCAAAACCCAACTAACAGCAAGTTCGGGTTTGACAAGACAAAGGCTAAATGTTACAACTGTAACCAACTTGGCCACTTTGCCAGGGAATTCAAGGCTCCCAAATCCAATCCGGAACATCTCAAGCCTCCACACATCCTTCAACATCTAAAGCCACCGGGAAGTCAACTGAACAACACATAGCTGCTATTGCTCAAGAGGTGGACTGGTGCTTCATGGTGCAGGATGTGACTCCTGCTCAAGCATTGATGGCTAGAACTGATGACAGCAGGGTATTTGAACACCTTTGTACTGCAGCTTGCATGCTAAAGTTAAATTGTATCAGGACTACAATATGAAAATTAAATCTGATATTGAGTCTTTGAATATCCTTAAAAGTGATTTTAAAAGGGCTGAATCTAACTATAAAATGAAAAATGAATAGTTGGAGAAAACTGTGTCCTCTTTAAAACATGAACATACCAACTATAGGACTCAAATCAATGATTTAATCTCCAAATTGAGTGAGGCTCAAGCCCAGCTAGTCACAGCTGAGGCACAAGCCAGGAAGCACGCTATCTCTGAGCAAAACTTCCAAGCCATTCTTGCATCAACCTCCCACTCAAAAACTTGTTATCAAAACAAAGGTGGATTGGGAACCAATGAAATTACTCCACCATATTCTTATGAGTCTATCAGACAACCAAGATGTGGGACCAAAGAGCAAGAGGTTCCAACTGTTGACCCACCACCTCATGAGTTGAAGAGTGATGCAACTATGGAGACCATCACAGGGAAGGATCAGGTAAATCAACCCATTCCCACCAGTGATGATCAACCCCTAACCACCAAAGCCAGAAGAAATAGGGCTAAGGCAGCCGGAAAAACTACCAAGAAAGTGGCTGAATCCAAGCTGAAGATAGACCCAAAACAAAAGGGTGTGTTCATTTCAGCCGGGTTCTAGGTCGTTGGAAACTCTGATCCTGGAAAGGAGTGTAATACCAGCATTCATGTCCTGCTAAAGGATCAGAAGTTGAAGGAGAGGACTGTTGATAAAGACAAAAAAAGCAAGAAACAACAGTCTTCACATCCCACAAATTTTAGCATTGCATGCATAATATGTGGTCTGCAAAACCATATGACAAAAGATTGTTACTATAATCCTGCAAGCACACATTATGCAAATAATGTTAAGAAAGAAGGAGTCAAGGAGGGTTTCACATTTGGACCCTATCACATGGTACAAGTGATGAGGAAAGGAAAGCTTGTTTCTGAAGCAAAGTTGCTTTCGGAAGAAACTTATTCTTCCGAAGGGAAAATAGCTTCGGAAGATAAGGCTAAGAAAAGTCAAAAAAACAAAAGAGTACCTTTGAAACCTTCTGAAAAGAAGACTGCTTCGAAAGAAGAGGTGAGGAAAGCTTCTTTCGAGAAGAAAGAAGCCTTGGAAGTATGCCATGCTGCCCAAGCTTCATCAAGCTCATCTACATTGATCAGCCAAGGGATGGATTGGAAGATCAAACAAGATGCTGCAGCCCAAACCTCTTCTTCACAAACATCTGTTGAACCTCCATGCATACACTTTGGTTCAATTAAATCCTCATCATTAGAAAAGCCCAAGACCAACAAGGCTTGGGTTTCCAATAAAAACTAACTTTTTAACTTTATGTGCAGGGACATCCACATGACACAAATGACAATGTATGGATTGTAGATAGTGGATGCTCCAGGCACATGACTGGGAACAGATCTCTTATTCAATAATTTCAACATTTTGATGGAGGTCCTGTTCAATTTGGAGGTGAGGCTGGAGGATACATTTCTGGCAGAGGAACTGTATCCAACGGCAAGTTAAGAATCGACAAAGTAAACTTTGTCAAGCAGCTTGAACACAATCTTTTGAGTGTTTCTCAAATTTGTGATCAAAAGCACCAAATGCTTTTCATAGAACATGAGTGCATTATCCTCAAACCTGGGATGACCATTCCTCAGGAATTGGTGCTTCTTAGATCTCCCAGAAAAGGGGATATGTACAAGCTGGATATGAACAATGCTTCCCCATTAGGTGAAGTATCATGCTTTCTTTCCAAAGCTGATGGTGATGAGTCCACTTTATGGCATAAACGAATGTGTCATGTAAATTTTAAAACCATGAATAAATTGGTTAAAAATAACTTGGTACATGGTTTGCCTAAAAAGGAATTTCTCTGCAAAGATAACTGTGTTGCATGTCTGAAAGGAAAACAACACAAAGCATCTCATAAATCCAAAGTAGTTAACTCTATCACCACTCCATTACACTTATTGCACATGGATCTATTTGGTCCCACAAGTATAATGAGCATTGGAAGGAAATCATACTGCCTTGTGATCGTTGATGATTTTGCTAGATTTACATGGGTATTCTTTTTAAGAACTAAAGATGAAACTGCTGAAACCTTAAAATCTTTTATTCTTAAAATAGAAAATCAAATTGATCACAAGGTTAAGATTATTAGAAGTGATCAAGGGACTGAGTTTAAGAATCAAGTTCTTGACTCATTCTGTAACTCAAAAGGAATTGCCAGATAGTATAGTGCTCCTAGAACTCCTCAACAAAATGGTGTTGCTGAAAGGAGAAATAGGGCACGTATTGAGGCTGCTCGAACCATGTTAGCTGATTCAAAGCTGCCTCTAACATTCTGGGCAGAGGCAGTCAGCACTGCATGCTATGTGCAGAACAGAGTTCTTGTTGTTAAGCCACATGGAAAGACTCCTTATGAGCTACGGAACAAGAGGCCACCGTTCATTGGCTTTCTCCGGTCCTTTGGCAGCAGGTGTACCATACTTAACACAAAGGAGAATTTGGCAAAATTTGCTGAAAAGTCGAATGATGCTATCTTTGTTGGATATTCCTCCAACTCTATTGCCTACAGAGTTTACAAAATTAAAAATCAACAATTTGAGGAATCATCCAACGTTGTTGTTAATGAGCACACTCCTTGTGTTAAGGGGAATGGACCTGATCATATCTTTGATTTAGAATTGTTTCCAAACTATTCTAAACCTTCTTATGAGAATGTGTCAGCTGGAATAGGAACTCAAAGTGATTCTGATGATGACCAACTGTTTGAGCTACCGAGACCTCTTCCAAGTTTTCCAAGAAATGCTGAAAATCAAGCTCCCATAATTGGAAGATCTAATAGCGTAACTATCTCAAGAACCAGTGGAGCTTCAACAAGTTGTCAACAAAGTGAGCCTCAAAACTCATCCAGTGACAATGTACAACACCAAGATGATGAAAGCAGCATTTTGAAGGAACAAGCAACCATTAATGTTGCTTCACAACCAACTAATACAGATGTTGTCTCTCCTTCATTCAATCAGTCCTCATTGAATGAATGTGAGACATCAGCTGGACCAAGTGTTTAAGCTCCTGAGCAAAACATGTCCAATTTGGATCTATCCATGCAACTGGATGTAATTCCTAGGCTCAGGATTCATAACACTCACCCAGCTAAGAACATCATTGGAGATGTTTTTGAAGGCGTGAGAATAAGGGGACAAACTCATAATGGGAATGTTTGTTTGTATTTATGTTTCTTATCACAGATGGAGCCAAAGAAGGTAGAAGAAGCCTTGAAAGATAGTAGCTGGGTTGAATCAATGCAAGAGGAATTGCTTCAATTCAAAAGACAAAAGGTTTGGAACCTATGTCCTCTACCATCCAGTCAAGTAACAATAGGCACTAAATGGGTATTCAGGAACAAAAGAGATGATAGAGGCCTGATCATCAAAAACAAGGCAAGACTGGTAGTTCAAGGGTACACGCAAGAAGAGGGAATTGATTACACTGATGTCTTTGTACCTGTTGCAAGACTTGAGGCAGTGAGGATCTTTCTTGCTTATGCAGCATCCAAGAACTATACAGTCTACCAGCTCGATGTCAAGTGTGCCTTTCTATATGGGGATATAGACAGGGAAATCTATGTGTGCCAGCCTCCAGGATTTAAAGACCCACAACACCCCACTTATGTGTGCAAATTGGATAAAGCTCTCTATAGGCTACACCAAGCACCTAGGCTGTGGTACGAGACTTTGTCTCAGTTTCTCCTGAAGAATGGTTACACCAGAGGTACTATTGACAAGACTTTATTCATAAAAAAGTCTGGGAAAGATATTCTACTCGTGCAAGTCTATGTTGATGACATCATATTTGGTTCATCAAATGACCAAATGTGTAAGGACTTTGAGAATATTATGAAGAAGAAATTTGAAATGAGTTTTATGGGAAAAATGGACTTTTTCATGGGAATTCAGGTAAAACAAATGAAAGAAGGGTTCTTTATCAATCAATCTAAGTATGTTCAAGACATCTTAGAAAGAGTTTATATGAAAGATTGCAAGCCAGCAAAGACTCCTATACCCAGAAATCACAATCTTTGTCTTGACTCTGAGGGGGAGGATACTGATCAACATCAGTATAGGGCAATCATTGGATCTCTGATGTATCTCATAGCAAGTAGACCTGATATCATGTTTGCAACCTGTATCTGTGCAAGATATCAGGCTGCTCCAAAGGTGTCTCATCTAGCTGTTGCCAAGAGAATCCTCAGATATCTCAAATGAGCACCTAAACTAGGTCTCTGGTATCCAAGGAACAATAACTTCAATCTCTATGGCTACGCTGATAGTGACTATGGTGGCTGCAACATCAACAAGAAATCAACATCAGGAGGATGTTAATTTCTTGGTGGAAGGATAATCTCATGGCAATGCAAGAAGCAATCCTGTGTCTCAACATCTACTGCTGAAGCTGAATACATTGCTACTGCCTAGTTGTTGTCCTTAGCTGCTGTGGATTCAAAACCATATGTTAGATTATGGATTCAATTTCATGGAGACTCCTATTCACATTGACAACAAGAGTGCCATTTCTATTACAGAAAATCCAGTTAAGCACTCCAAGACAAAGCACATTGATATCAAGTACCATTTCATTAGAGATATTCATGAGAAAAACCTGATCAAACTAGTCAAAGTTGATTCAAATGAACAATATGCTGATTTGTTCACCAAGGCATTTGATGAACAAAGATTTAAGTATCTTATTACGGCTATTGGGATAATAAACATTGATTAGTCTATCTCATTTGAAAAATCTTTTCAAATTTGTGTCTTGTTCTTGTCAAAACAATTTAAGCCATGTTACAAAAGGTTTTTCTTCAAATTTTTACTAAGTGAAAGTTCTTCCGAAGAGAAATTAACCCTCGGAAGATATCATACATCTCTTCTGAAGGATAATTCATCCAAGGCTAATCCTATCTTCCGAACTGTTTTTAGTCTCGAAAGAAGCATTTGATAAGATATCAAATCTACTTCTGAAACTTAATAAGCTTCTCCACTAGGAAGGCCTTCTTACTCTCGGAATTAAATTGGATAGATTTACCTTCGGAAGTAAGTTTAGCTTCAGAACAAGATTACATTCGAAAAAACTTTTACACTCGGAAGAAAGCTTTACTGTGTAACGGAAATCTTTTGGGCCCCACTCTGAAAAAGGCAAAGATATTGTTAATGATGTCAGAATATATTAAATGCATTTAACCTTACCGTCATTGTCACATCATACCCCAAACTGTCATTTCACCTTATCCATCCAACATTTTAGCCATTTAAATACTTCCGACCTATCCTTTTAATCTTTTTACCAATTTCACAGCCCTAAGTTTCCTTCATCTTCGGTTTTACTCCCAAAATCAATCTCATTTCCTCTGTAACTTTCTCAAACAATGGCACTAAACCCTCAGCACAACCAAGTCGCACTCCTTGACTCTTCTAAGGATGCTGACTTTGCCAAAATCATCCACTTCATTACCCAATCGACCTACTACACCGCCCTAACTGTCAACCCTACTGTTTACTCAAACCAAATGGCAGAGTTTTGGGGGAACGGACAGATTGTAACCCTGAACAGAGTTAGGGTGATTAGGTCAAGCATTTGTGGCCAGGAACTGATCATATCCGAACAAATCATCAGGGAGCATCTTGAGCTTCATGATGAAGGCTCTCCTACGGAATTTCCCAAATCAGACCTAGATGACACATATACCCAGATGGGATATGGTGGTGATGTGAGCAGATCCACGGTGTACAAGTTTAATTCTCATATAACTGGAAATTCCTGCTTCACATAGTCCTTCACTGCCTGTCAAATAAGTCTGGGGGCTGGGATCAAGTTCCTTATGAACTAGGATGCCTAGTTTACGGGTTGGTAAAAGGCCTCCGCTTTAACTACTCAAGATTTGTGCTGACCAATCTTATGGGAAACCTTCAGAGGAAAACATTTTACATGTATCCCAGGTTTATTCAGCACATAATCAACTGTGAGCTGGATCAGAGTAAGCTTGTCTGTGGAGCTACTCTTACTCTGCCTCACATGAGGCCGGCCATTTTCAAGGTGTTGAAGAGGGTATCCACCAACTTCACTAGAAGACACACTGAGCTACTCCCAGGTATGATTGAGACAATGGCTCCTGGTGACATCCCTGTTAACCCCACAGGTGATGAACCCACACCAGCAATAACCACCATATTGCCAACTCTTCCTTCTCACCCCATCAAGATTACATACCAGAGACACTCCAAGCGAACCCTTGTTCAATCTCCTCTGATTGAACAAGTTCCCCCTGTTCTATCCAAAAAGGCTAGAGTGGAAACATGGGCTCCCACTCAGTCTGAGGTCCTACCTTCCTTCATAATTGACCTCAATATAGGTATTGAGTCTCCTCAGTCTCAATCCCATGAGCCCCAAACCCAAGCTGAAAACCCTCAGGATGAGTCTCTATACTCTCCTGAGTAGCCAAAAAAGGACAGCCCCATCATAGGCTCAATGCCATTAGACATTGATCAAAGTCCCGGGTCATTAGGCTTAACTTCCCTATCCTTTACTGACCTTCTTATAGGTACTGATGAAGAAATCATGTCTCTTAGCAATGAAGTTGATCCACAACACCTCTCTAAAGATCAACTGAGCCTAGAGAAATCTCTGATTTCTAGCCCGCATCAGCAAACCCAAACTGAGGTGAGTCCCACTGGTGTGGAAGGGACTCATGTAGATTCAGCTGCCACTACTGAAGGTGTCTCAATGGACCCTCGGGATAGTTGTAACATATCTGAGACTGAATCTACGACAACCGTGCCTTTTGATGACTCTGAAAGAGATGTCATTAAGCAAGGGAAACCAGGGCGCCAAGAAACCACATCTGGTGGTGAGGATGAACATACTAGGTATGTACCTCATCTCCCCATGATTCTTCTAAAGAAGATGAGGGAAGTATGCAACTCACCCTTCAAGACCTACTTTCTAAAGTCTCAAACCTTGAATCCAGGGTTAAGACTTTAGAGGATAGGTTTGCCACTCAGCAACTTGAGATTGAAAATCTCAAGGCTCAACTAGCTGAGAAACAGATTTAGAGATCTGTTAGGCATGTATCTATACAAGTCTCTCTGGCTTCCTCCTCTAGCTCATCTACCTCTCAAGATGATGCTACCAAAAAGGGGGAGAATGTTCAGAGTGAAACACACATGGAGCAGCAAAGCTTAGTTCTCTCTACTCTCTCTTCAAGATATCCTGTTCAGCAATCAACTGTTTTCCCCGAGCCTCCTCCTGTCATCCTTCAAGTGGATCTAAGGATGCTCATTGATTTGAATAGATTCCTAACCAAATTGCTGATGCGCTCCTCCCTTGAACAGCCAAGCCCAGATGTTGCTTTGGCATATTTTGGAGCTGAAGAGCTTAAAAGGTGGAATACACCATCTGCCACTGTCAAGAAAGTTGGTCAACCTAAGGTCCACATTGAACTTGAGATTGAATTCGAAGGGGATATGGGGACTGATGGCCCAGCAACTGAAACAGTTGGGACAGATGGTGAAATGCCACTAACTTCCGAAGCTAAAGTCAAAGCTGCGGAAGAAGTATTTCAAACTTTCGAAGTTGAGATCCAAGCTGCGGAAGGTCTATACTCTCTGTCTGATGATCTAATTATCACAGAATCAATTCTTGAATTAGCATCTGAAGTAAATAGTGAAGACTTTCTCAAAACACCTCTCACTCAAACATCATCATCATCACAGAATCAAATCACCACCCACCAACCTGAAATCTCTACGCAAGAACCTCCAATGTCTAAAGCTTCCGAAGACACTAAGGGTAAAAGGAAGGTTGACTACGAAAGAAATGCAAGAGGAAGAAAGGTTGGAAAAGCTTAGAAGAAAAGGTAGGCTTCCCTCCGAGAAACTATTAGCTGCAAGTAGCAAAGCAGCTGTAGTCAATCAGGAGGCAATTAACAATTAGAGAAGGGTGGAGATTATTGACAGACTTGTCAATCTGGGTGCAGCTAGTGAAGATGTTCTCCTCCTACCACTTGAGGAGTTGGTGGAGTTAGAAAAGGAAACCCTGCTGCGGATAGAACAAGAAGAAGCAGCAAGGTTGGCCTTAGAAAAAGAAGAACAGAGAAAGAAGGAGGAAGCTGAGCAATAGCTTAGGGATGAAATGATAGCTTTTCTAAGCTCCAGGGGATTCTCTCTTGAGGAACTTGCTCCTCATGTTAATGATACGGTCTTGTGGTTTGTCAAAAAAGAACAAGACCAAATGAACAAAGAAAGAAAGAGGGCTTCCAGGGAAAAGCTGAAGGAGAGGAAGAAGAAGGAAGAAGAAGCTCAACTTGCAGTTGTCAAGAAGATGGGAGATAAAGCCTGGATAAAGGATTATCTCAGGGCCCATGGCTTCTCTGGCAGGCAAGTTGGCCCCATGTCCGAGAAGACCCTGCAGTGACATGTCAGTAACATCAAGGCTGACATTCGCTCAGGAAGAAGAAAGGAGATGTATAGGAGAATGCAGGGGATGACTTCTGAACCCATACCACAACCACAACCTCAACCGAAACCAACTCCTCTTCCTTTCCCCATCGAAAACAAACCAACCACTAAACCTTACACTCCCGAGCCCACACCATCATCCATACCCTCTCCCACACCAATTCCATCAAAACAACCACCTCCACTACTTATCCTTAAACCCAAAACACTCCTCAGAACCCAACCATCATCTACCCAACAACCACCCAAGTCATCCTCTTAACTTTCTAAACCACTGACCATAGAAGAGTTTAAGGAGATCAAGAGGAAGCTCATCAAATGTACTACACTGAGCGATATCTCCTGCGAGGAGGGGTCCATCAAGCTAACCTTCATTGATGGCTCCACATGTTCCCTCACAAGAGAACAATTCCTTGATCTGCCTAGAGGAACACTGGACCAGGCTTTCAAACTCTTGGCAACTAACTCTGACTCTCTTGAAAAAGAAGAAAAGAAGCTAAGAAGAAAGCTGGTGACTCTACTAGACACTAGGAAGGAAGACAAATTACCATCCCAACCTCTTGTTCCTAGGAAGAAAATAGTCCAGTGGAGGTTCGAAGACTCTTTTCACAACTTTGTTGTGGAAAGAGAGAATGGTGAGATCAACAGGCTTAATGCCTCCTCTCTACTACACTTAAGCAGATTTGATATTGCTGAGTTAGCAGAGAAACCATATTCCAATCCCTCCAATTCTGAGGTAGCTGCTCACATCAAAAATCATCTGAGCAGTCTTCATCTGGTTGAACTAACTGCAAGGGCCAAGATTAAGGAAGAGTTGAAGCTGAGAGAGAAGGATGGAAAGGAAGGATCAGCAATCAAAGGCAAAGCTTTTCTTCAAATGGTTGAAGGTCCTAAATTGGAATCTATAGTTAGATGGGAGTATGACTACAACTCCCGTTAACTAACTCTCTTCAGAGGATCACAACAAAGGGTACATATCATTCAATGTAACAGACTTGATTTGCTTTCTACGAAGGATTTGTACAAACTTCTCAGCACCAGATCTGGAAAGAATGAAGAGACAGATAAACATCTTCTCTCCTTAGTGCTAAAAGTTTTGAGAAGTAGAAACAAGTGAGGTTTTGGTAGCATCAGCCTAGGGGGAGTTTGTTGGATCAAGTAAGGCTGCTGCAACCAAAACAAACACTTAGAACATTTTTGGTGCAACTGATAAAGAACTTCCGAAGGTAAAAGGTGAACTTTCGAAGGTCAAGGCTGAAAGAGCTTTCGAAGAGGAACTCTAACTTCCGAAGACAAAGTCTTCCTTCTTCCGAAGTTCAACACTTAGAAGAGTTTAAGACAAAGACTTTCGAAGTATGAAGTCCTGAAGATCATCAAGACTCAGAAGAAGTAGACTCTTCCGAAGTATAAGTGGCTTCAGAAGAACTTGTTCTTCCGAAGCCAGTTAACCTTCGAAAGAACCTACTATGAACCAGTGGACATAAGTATAGTCCTTCTGACAGATCCGCTGCAATCTCTGATATACTGCATGGCGCTTTCCCATGCCCATGTAGTTGACCATACTTTATTCCACTGTTCATTGCTTATTAGTTAGTACAGTTACCAACTTTAGTTAGTGACAAAAGGTAAGTCATGGACATGTCATGACTACCAAATCTTAGATAGTATTTTATCTAGGATACCTTACTTTTAGCAATGTAGTATTTGCTTTAGTTGTAAGTTTCCAGCTGGTATCAAAGTATAACCGGCTGTAGATAGTAGTATATATAGTTTCTCATTGTAACTCTGTAAACATGCTTGTAAGAGTCTTGTAACACTTTGAGTTGAGAAGTAATATATACAAGTATCTTGAAAAACTATCTTCTTGTGTTTTGTTCACTTAGTATATTACTATCAACTCTTAAGGGATTCTGCTTCATCTAACCGAGTGACTTAGTGAGTTTGAGAGATAATACTTGTGTTGAGTGACAAAAACCAATCCTGCAGCTAGGAATATCCTAACAGCTTCAAGTCTTGCTACTGGAGCAAAAACAGCAGTGTAATCAATCCCTTCCTCTTGAGTGTATCCTTGAACAACTAGTCTTGCCTTGTTTTTGATGACAAGTCCTCTATCATCCTTCTTGTTTCTAAATACCCACTTGGTTCCTATGGTAGTCTTCCCTAAAGGAAGAGGACATAAGTTCCAAACTTTTTGTTTCTTGAATTGAAGCAGCTCCTCTTGCATAGCTTCAACCCAACTTCCATCCTTTAAAGCTTCCTCAACTTTCTTTGGCTCTATCTAGGATAGGAAACAAGAATAGAGACAAACATTTTTGTCATGGGTTTGTCCTCTTGTTCTTACCCCCTTGTCAACTTTTCCAGTGATGTTTGTGGTGGGATGAGACTTGTGGATCCTGAGTTGAGGGATCACAACAAGTTGAATTGAGAGATGTAAATTTGAAATTTTGATCAAGCAGTGAAGAATCTCCCACCACATCAGCACACTTATCAAGAGAGACTTGATCCAATAAGTGTGTGACATCATTGATGTTGTCTTTCATGGAGTGATTGTCAGCATCAAGAAATTCTTGATCATTGTCACTACTACCATTTTCTCCTACATTTGAAGCTCTTTCTTTTGTGTTTTGTCCCTCTGAGTTGGAATTTGAAGGCACCTCAGAAGTATCAGCTGGATTTGTCATGGTTGTGCTGATAGGAGCTCCATCTACAGAATTTGTTACCACTGGAGCTGAAGTAGTTTGATTTGAAGGTCTTCTCAGCTCAAATCTTGGGTCAGGATCTTCTGTTGATAAACTACCTATAGATCCTGAAACATTCTCACAAGACTTTTTAAAACAGTTGGTAACTAAATCAAGATCAAACAGCCAATCTGGACCAAAACCTCTCACACAAGGAGTGTGTTCATTGAAGGTCACATTAGCTGACTCCTCAGCTACTTTGGTTCTGAGATTGTATACTCTATAAGCCTTAGCTTGGGAAGAGTATCCAATGAAGTATCCATCATCTGATTTCTCAGCAAATTTGGCTATTTGATCTTTGGTATTCAAGATTGTGCAAGGATATCCAAATGACCTGAGGAAACCAATAAAAGGTCTCCTTTTGTGCCACAGTTCATAGGGAGTCTTCCCATGAGTCTTAACTACTAAGACTCTGTTCTGCATATAGCAAGCAGTGTTCACTGCTTCTGCCCAGAAGGTAATAGGCAGTTTAGAGTCAGACAACATGGTTCTTGCAGCTTTAATTTGTGTCCTGTTTGTCCTCTCAGCAACACCATCTTGCTGAGGAGTCCTGGGAGCACTATATTATCTTGTAATACCCTTTTCATTACAAAATGTATCAAGGATTTGGTTCTTAAATTTAGTTCCTTGATCACATCATATAGTCTTGACCTTGTGTTCAGATTGATTCTCAATCTTCAAAATGAAATTCTTCAAGATTTTAGGAGTCTCATCCTTAGTTCTAAGTAAAAAGACCCAAGTAAATCTAGTAAAATCATCTGTGATCACTAAGCAGTATGAGATCCTTCCTAAACTCATTACACTGGTGGGGCCAAAAAGATCCAAATGTAACAAGTGTAGGGGAGTAGTGATAGAGTTTATTTCCTTTGGCTTGTGAGATACCTTGTGCAGCTTCCCTTTCAGGCATGCAATACAATGATCATCACTTGTAAACTCTTTTTTTGGCATTCCAGTTACCAAATCATTCTTAATTAATTCATTCATGTTTTTAAAGTTTACATGGCATATTCTTTTATGCTAGAGGAAAGACTCATCACTATTTGCTTTAGATAGAAAACAAGACACTTCTCCTGAAGGAGAAGTTTCCTGCAAGTCCATCTTGTACATGTTCCCTTTCCTAGGGGCTCTGAGCAAGATATACTCTTGAGGAATGATCACCCTGGGCTTAAGAACAATGCACTCATGCTCAGTGAAGAGCATGTTGTGTCTTTGATCACAAAATTGAGATACACTCAGTAGATTGTATCCAAGCTCGTTAACAAAATTTACCTTCTCAATGCTGAGCTTACCATTTGTGACCATGCCCCTTCCAGTAATGTAACCTCCTGCATCTCCTCCAAAAGCAACTGGCCCTCCATCAATTTTCTCAAAATTTTGGAGTAACGAGTCATTGCCTATTATGTGCCTGGAACAGCCACTATCAATGATCCATACATTCTTGTTGGTCTTTAGCTGTTCCTGCACAAAAGAGACAGTTAGTTACATTTGGAAACCCAAGCCTTGCTAGTCTTGGGTTCATTAACATTAACTAAAGACAATGCAACAGTAATTGATCCTATGTTCAAGCTTTGTGGACCAACAGCTGTTGTTGATGAATAACTTTCAGTCACATGGTCTTTCTCTGTCTTCCACACCACCTTTGGAAGCTTAGACTTGACCTTCAACACCTCAGAATTTTTGACAACTTCGGATGTTTTGGAGATTGGACCTTCGAAAGATCTTGCTACCACTACAGCAGGCTTCAGTACTTCGGAAGCATTCCTTTCTTTTGAGGCCAACTTTTCTTCCGAAGGTAAGTTTTCACTTGCCTTCTTCTTCATTTTGGAGCTTTCGAAAAGAAGAGATTTTCCTTCAAAAGCTGGCTTCTTTTTAATCTTCTCAGAAGTTTTCTTCTTGATCATGTGGACAGTGCTTTTAGGATTGTAAACGTAATCCTTAGCCAGATGAGAAGTACTGCCACATATGACACAATACATTTGCTTTTTTTTGAGAGTCTTCTTTTGGGAGCAAGACTGATCTTGATCACTTTCCATTTCCATCGTCATCTTTATAGATGAAGTAGTAAGCCTTTTGGGATGTGACTTGCTGTTGGATTTGGATGGTTCAGGCTGTGTAGCAGAGGTACACAACTAATGAGCCTTCTTTTTGTTGTTGGGATAAGTTTGACATGAACTAGAACCCCTGGTACTAGGATTCATAGTTCAGCCTTCAGTCTTTACCACTTCAAATCCTACAGAGATGAACACTTGTTTCTGCTTAGAATTGAAAGTGGCCTTGATCTCTTGAGCCTTCTTGGACTTTCTCTTGGCTTTTCTGATCAGGTTCTTTCTCTTGGACTTAGTCATCCCAACTGGTTTTCTCTCCTCTGGAGAATAGTGACCCTTCTTAGGATGATCTTCTTCACTCCTCTCAGATCCATCCTTCACTATCTCCTCGTCATCCTCTTCATTCATGGGATATATGAAGGGAAGCTCATCTTCACAAGTTCCACACCTTAGAGATCTTACAGATATTAAAGAGTGTGGAGGAGCTATCTCAGTAGATCCCAGTTCCTGCTTATTCTGATTAAAAACTTTGGAATGCAAGGATGAAGATATCATGTTCTTGAAGGTCTCTTCTTCAAGAACACATTTTTCTGCCCGGGCTTTACTAATCACAAGCTCAGCCTGGCATTCAGTTAACTTAGTGATGAGATTTTTTATCTGAGTCCTATAGTTGGTATGTTCATGTTTAAGAATGGAAATGGTTTTCTTTAAATATTCTATTTTAAGTTTATACCCATTTTCAGTTCTTTTAAAATCAGATTTTAAGATGTTTAAAGACTCAAGATCAGATCTCATCTCTAAGTTGTAGGACCTATATCTGTTAACTTTAGCAATACATTCAGAAGTACAAAGATGTTCCAATACATTGGCTTCATCATGATCTGCCATCAGTGCTTGGTTTGGAGATGCATCTTCAACTTGAAAGCTCCAGTCAAAGCCTCCTTCTTCAACAGCAACTACAGCTTGCTAATTTGGCTTCTTATTTTGGGGAACTCCATCAGTTTAGTTTGGTCTGTTTGTGCTTGGCCACCATTTGTTCTATGTGCCTTGCACTCTCTAGCAAAGTGTCGCATTTGGTTACAGTTGTAACACTTCACTTTGCTTTTGTCGAGTCCAAACTTTCCACTGGCTGCATTGCTAGGAAATTTCCTCCCTGTCCGCTTGTAGAACTTCTTGGCTCTGTGAGTGAGAAGAGCCATCTGCTGGACTATTTCCATATACTCCAGATCATCAGGATGAATACAGTCCAGGTCTTCAAGGGTGAAGAGAAAGTTGCCTGAACTTTCATCAGCAGACACAAAAGCTTGAAAAGAGCATGTCTCTTAAAATGGACTTCCTTGGATGTAGCTCTCCCTTGGTGTCTCTGGAAAGGTGATGAAAGGGCCCTTTTGTGAGTTGTCAGGGTAACAGATGAGATGATGCTATGGTTCTCTGTAATCCCTTTCAACCACATGAAGAGTTGAACTCTGTTGATTGCTGGAGTACGTTATCAGATGGATTTTGCATGTTCATCTCCATCTGGTAGCCGCTAAGAATACCATACAACTCTACAAGAGTGAGAGTCTTAAGGTTCTCAGTTCTCTTGATAACAACACAGTAATGTGTCCATTGTCTAGGAAGAGAGGACATGAACTTCCTTACAATGTCCCTATTTTCAAGATTTACTCTAACATCCATTAGAGTATCCACAATCTCAACATACCTGAAGTATTGTTGAGTCATGGTTTCACCTGTTTTGTAGGTGAAATTCTCAAACTACTGCTTCAAGAGGTCCTTTTTGTTCTCTTTTGCTTCAGAGGCCCCTTATACATGAACTTCAGTGCATCCCATAGCTGCTTAGTAGTTTTACACTTCTTGAAGCCCCTGTATATGGAGTTTGGAAGAGCAGTTTAGAGGGCAGTCATGGCTTTCTGATCTATATCAATCTTCATTCTATCTTCTTCAGAAAAGTCAGCTACCTCTTTTGGTATCATGCCACCTCCAGCAGCAGCTGAAGAGGTGCATGGAATGTAAGGTCCAGAGACAACAGATTCCCACATCCTAGAGTCTTGTGACTTGATGAAGCCTTCCATTCTTTGACACCAAGTATCAAAGTCTTCAGGAGTGATCAGTGGGGACTTTGTCATGGTACTAGTTTCCATATCAGCCTTTGTAAGAGTTGCCATTTGAGATATTAAGTGTTTTGTGAAACTGAGAGATCTAAGATGGTGAGATCTTACAATCAAGAGCCTGGAATGCTTTGATACCAATTGCAGGACCATTGAAGGGGGGTCAATACAATCAGTCTCACAGTGAGTAGAGACTTAGAACACTTAACAGATCAAATAGGGAACTAGAACTTTAGAATGACACTAAGAAACACAAGCAAGTAAAGAGACAAAACTAAGAACAACAACTCAGAATGGTTTTCAAGGAATAAGTATATTGCTCTCAAGTTCTTTTTACAAGTGTTACAAAGCATGGAAAATAAAATACAAGGACCTGAGATACTTTATACTACATCCTACAGCCGACCATACTTTGAAGGCCAGCTGGAAACACTAATCTAGACAACAAGATCAATGTAAAGTAAAAAGGCAGATTGCCTTTTGACTAGTGACTATGACATGCCATAGCTCACATCCTAATATATTACACAAAGGATAAAAGTACATAAAGTGGAAAGTTAAAGACTCAAAACCATAATCTATAGTTTCCTAAAGCATTGATCTTTTCACCAACTTATGCAAGTTGGTGAGTCTTCAGAGTTGCAGCAGAAAGTTAGTCTGCTTTGGCTTCGGAGGATTTTACACTTAGAGTATTTTCTTTGTAGTATGTAAAACTTCCAAAGTAACTTCCACCATGCACAAAGTGCATGCATGCAGGAAGGGCCTTGAGTGTTTTGGGTGCATCAACCTTTTTTATATTCCTTACATACATCCAAGTCATAATTAGTCAAATTATTCTACCAGTAGGAAAAGAAACATTGTTCATCATTCAATTTCATATAAACATTTAACAAGATGCCAGTCTCTAATCCGGGGGTGCACAAGCCTTAGCAACTCAACCAAGCTTGGATTTACCTAACATGCATAATAAAAGTCAACGTTGCTGAGTGAGTTCTAGTTTTAATTCTAGAACCATGAGTAATAAGTTCATGAAAGCCTTTAAAACTATTTATATTGGAAAAACTTTCCTCATTATCATAATATTCATAACATAATTTTCATAACGGGGTAATTATACAATAATCATGTCCTAAAAATAAAATTGGGTCATGAACTACTAGCACTAAGCTAGTTACTATAGTTGCTAGGATGAAGCAAGCTACTATGATTGCTAGCATAAAGCAATCCAGTGAGATGCAAGCACAAAGCATGACAATAAGTTGTTAGCATAAAGCAGACTAGTGAGATGCAAGCATGAAGCAGGCCAATATGTTGTTAGCACAGAGCAGACCTGTGAGATAATAGCATGAAGCAAGCCTAGTGAGATGCTAGCATGAAGTAAGCCAATATGTTGTTAGCACCGGGCAGACCAGTTAGATGCTAGCACGATGCAAGCCTAGTGAGATGCTAGCACGAAGCAAGCCAATATGTTGTTAGCACCGGGTAGACTAGTTAGATGCTAACACGAAGTAAGCCAACATGTTGTTAGCACCGAGCAAACCAATTAGATGCTAGCACGAAGCAAGCCTAGTGAGATGCTAGCACAAAGCAAGCCAATATGTTGTTAGCACCGAGCAGATCAGTGAGATGCAATCACGAAGCAAGCCAAGTGAGATGCCAACACAAAGCAAGCCAATAAGTTGTTAGCATAAAGCAAACAAGTGAGATGAAAGCACATAGCAGGCCAAAGTTAATCACATTAATAATCCATTTTTAAAATCATTTTTAAATTAATAAGATAGGTATAACTAGGTACGAATCCCCTAACACTTGAACTGTGGATAAACATAGAAATGTCATAAATATGACCAATGGAGATTAATACGGGCAACAATGTTTAGACCATGGAGATTAATGCGGGGGAACAGTGGTTGTTTTGGAGACTAATGCTGGAAAAGTGGTTGACTTGGAGACTAATGTGGGTAAAAGTGATCAGTTATAGGAATTAATGCAGGTAACAGTGGTTGTCATAGAGACTAGTGCGGGTAATAGTGATCAGTTAAGTATAAGGGTTAGTGTAGTTAATAGTGTCTAACCTTGGAAACTAATGTGGGTAACAGAGTTTAACATTGGATACTAATACAGATAACAGTAATCGGTTAAGTATAGGGTTAATGCGGTTAATAGTGTCTAACCTTGGAAACTAATATGAGTAAAAAAGTTTAACATCGGATACTAATACAAATAACAGTAATCAATTAAGTATAGGATTAATGCGGTTAAAAGTGTTTGAGTGGACTAATACGGGTAACAGTCATCCTATCTGTATTCGTTACACTTAGACTCACTAAGGTACTAATGTGGCTGAGGAGGACAAATGCGGGTAACACTCATCCTATCCGCATTAGTTACACTTAAACTCGCTAAGGTACCAATGCGGATGAGGAGGACAAATGCGAGCAACATTCATCCTATCCTCATTAGTTACACTTAGACTCACTAAGGCACTAATGCGACTGAGGAGGACAAATGCCGGTAACAGTCCACTCATTCACATATACGGGTATTGTAAGGCTTTATTTTCAGTTGGACATGGGATCCAACCGAGCTATAACCTGTCTTTCTTTGAAAATAGTAGTATTTTTTTAATATGTAATCTAGGGTTCATGCATAGGCTTTTCATCATAAATCATAAAGTTATTAAAACTCGAACCCTAGACTTAAATGTGTCAACTTTACATATAAATCATTACTTCTAAACTCCAAACACATTTAGTTATACACATCAGCCCCAAAACCAGTAAAAAGCATAAAAGTGGGGATCTAGAACTCAACTTTCAAGCTAAGACAACAAACCCTAGTACCGAGAAGCTAAAACCCAAGATCTACATTCATGCACACGCAAAGGTGTTAACTTTAACCATCCAAATGATGATAAATCACTGAAACATCATAGATCTAGCTTAGATCTATCATCCTTTACGAAAAAGATGATACCTTGATGAGTTTCTTGGACTTTCTCTCTATAGAACTTCACTTTCTCTCTCTAGCAGCCGCCCTTGCATGTTGAAAATGCCCTAGCATGGGGCGGTCATATCATTTTATATAGGGGGTGTGAAGGATGGGTTTCCAAGAGCCCTATTTTAACCCCTATACTTTTGTAAATTGCAACCCAATATCCCGACTTTTATTCCAACTAAGTCAACTTAAATTTCGGGCGTTACATAATGAAATTGTTTAATAATGAAATTGAAAAAAAACAATTTTTATTAAAACAAAAGTTTTAAAGATGAAAGTTTAATGAAATGTTATTATTGTTTTATTACTTAAGATGGTGAATTATATGTAATTTCAATCATATATTATCTCAAATAACTATTTTATAAATTTTAAAAATTAATTAATAACTGTTAATTTAATATTTTTCATTCAACCAGTGTAGTATACGAGTTTCTAAACTACTAACTTATATATATACTAGGTTATAACCCCGTATATTACACGAGTTAAATAATAATAAAAAATACTAAATATTTATTAACAAAGAGTTAGGAACTGTAAATCGTCAAATATAAAGATACTTTGATTAGCTCATAAAACATTTTCAATATTCTTAAAACTTTTGTTTTAAAAAGTTATTGCTTTGAAAAAATTTTGTTTTGTTTATCAACATCTCACTCTTTAAAAACTATGGGCTTGTTTTGTAAAAAATATTTTTATGTAAAACCTTTATTTTTTAAAAAGATTGATTTTAAAATATTTTATAATTTAAAAAGGTTTCGCTGTTTTAAAAAAAAATCATAGTTTTAGACAATTTTGATTTTAAAAAATTATAATTTTAATCAAAATACTTAGTTTTATTTAATGATAAAATGTTTTTTAAGAAGTTAATGATTAAAAAAGGATATGGATTTATAATATAGAGAGAGAAAGAGAAAAAATTAAGAATTAATTATTTAACTTTTTAAAATTAAATAAATAGTTTGACTGGGAAAACTAAGATGAGAGAGCTTGTGGAAATGCTATGTGGCATCACATGTAAAATATTATTAGGTTAGATTAAAATAATAATTAATACAATGATAATTGTTATGATGATAAACAAAATAAATTTACAAATTAAAATGACTTATTTTTTATAGTTAAACGAATCGTGAGTCTCCCGTAAAAAAATGAACTTTGCAAAATAACTTTATATAAATAAAAAAAGATTAACCTTAACATAGACTCAAATACAAGTTGTAAATGCATTTTTATAAACAAACTAATATAGTCTATGAACTTCGAAAGGGTGATATTCATCAAGGTTGTAAAATAGAGGTGGCAGAGAAAGCAAAGAGAGAAAAATGAAGGTGAACAATGGGAAATATATACTAGTGCCAGTATAGTGCACTTTCCTTCTGGTTGCCCTTGCAAACAAACAAACCCCTCATTCATTTTACTCTCTCTCTCTCTCTCTCTCTCTTTCTCTCATGATCTACCATGTTTACACATCTTCACTCCAGGTATGCAAACATACATACTATTGCTGCTTCATTTTTCCTATTTTCATACTCTTTAGGGCTTTTGATTTCACTTCCACAATCAATGTACATTCATCTTTTCCTTCATCTTTTGATTCATCTTATGAATGCCCATTTTGCTTTTGAATCTTGCTTTGGCTTACCTTATGTTCTTGTGGGTATATGAAAAGGGTGTACTTTGCTGTGTATCTGCCTTTTGTTTTGTAGAACAACTCCGATCTCTACTACAGCTTTACCATTTGGGCCCATATGTGTTCTTGATTTGGGATCTGTGAAATGTTACTCACTGCTTTGTTCGTTGTAATTGTTGTTTAGCTTCAAATCAGATCTTGATTTGCTTTTGAATCGCCTGATTTGATGAGGGTTTTGCTTCGTTTTTTTCATTCTAAAGTCACACAATAATTGGAAGTTATCTGATCTCGTATGCTCTTTATTTATTTAGTAGTTTTTGTTGTTGAAACTATGCAGTATTGTAGTTGTTATGCATCTTTTGATGTGATTTGCTAATGCTTAAAGTTTCTCACTTTTCTTGTAGAATGTTAATCTTATGAGACACATAAGAAGATTAACATTTTGGATCTATCTAGCAAAATCCCACAAATGTGATGTAGTATTCTGTATGCTGATTCTTGGATCTGCATTCGAGAACTGACATAATAAGATTTGTTTTTTAAGTAAAAACTGATTGTGATTCTGATTATTAGTACAACCAGATTTGGGTAATTAGGGAGGAGTTGTTATGAGAGAACCAATTATTGAGACAAATGTAGCATTACTTACATATCCCTATATATATGCAGCAATTGATTATCATAGTAATTGATTATAGTTTTTCAAGTCAGGATAATCATTCCGGAAATGGACTTCCATACACCCTTTAGCACTTAGGACATGTCAATGTGACAAATAGATTTCTCTTATGATGTAACTATGCTAATTTTTGTAATTTTTGGTTTTTTAAGTCGAATCCAAACACCCCTTGTAGCACACCCAAACATCTCCTAAGCTACAAGCAACATATTATTGATATTTTGACTTATAATAATATTTTTGTGTAGGTTTGATCATACCTAGAAACTAGCATTCCAATTCATCTTCTTTTGTTGTTCAAGATCTTCACCAATGAGTTCTCGCTTTCCGTCTCATCAATTGAACAATGGTTTGTATGTATCAGGGCGGCCAGAGCCGCCTAAAGAAAAGGCACCAACAATGTCCTCCACTGCGGTGCCTTACACAGGCGGTGACATTAAAAAGTCTGGTGAACTAGGAAAGATGTTTGATGGCCCGAGAAAATCTGGACAGCTAACCAGTGGTCCTTTAAGAACAGGTTCCATGGGTGGTGGCAATACAGGTCACTCGGGTCAAATTTCATCACATTCTATGAACCGAATGAGTTCTTTATCAGGGGGTGTTTCAGGATCAACTTCGATGAAAAAGACTAGTTCGGGCCCATTAAATAAACATGGAGAACCGATACGAAAGCTATCTGGGCCTCAAGGACAAGGGTTGACTTCTGCTTCTAGACAAAATTCTGGACCTCTCCCTCCGGTTCTTCCTGCCACAGGTCTGTTGACATCCGGGCCTATATTGTCTGGACCGCTTAACTCATCAGGTGGACCCAGAAAGTCATCGGGTCCGTTGGACTCTTCTGGGTCGATCAAGTCACGAACCACTTCCATGGTTAAAAATCAAGCTGTTACTCATTTGAGCCAAGAGGGTTCACATTCGTTCTTCAGGAACTTCCCAAAGATAGTTTTCTGGTCCATGGTTTTGCTGTTTGTGATGGGGTTTATTTCTGCAATATTTATACTTGCAGCTGTTGGTAATCCCATTCTTCTCGTTGTTGTTGTTGTTCTTTTTGCTATTGTGAGCTTGGCTTTTGCTTGGAATGTATACTGGAGTCGAAGAGCTATCATTAAGTTCATATCTGAGTATCCAGATGCTGAGCTTAGAACTGCTAAAGATGGCCAGTTTGTCAAAGTTTCTGGGGTAAGTATATTATTTATCTTCTTGAAAAAGCCTTCTACACCATCATGAAGCTGCTTCTGCTGATTAAAAAAATCTTGATTTCTTAAAGGTTGTTACTTGTGGAAATGTACCATTGGAGACATCTTTCCAAAGGGTTCCCAGATGTGTCTATACATCAACAAGTTTATATGAATATCGAGGCTGGGATTCAAAAGCTGCAAACCCCACACATCGGCGTTTCACATGGGGTCTCCGTTCCATGGAGGTAAATTAAATAATCAAATATGAAGGTTTTTAAAGTTGATTATAACTGGTGTTTGTAGAAGATTGTTGATTGTATATTTTGCATAATCTTTTGTAAATTCTTGCAGAGGCATGTTGTGGATTTCTATATATCTGATTTCCAATCTGGATTGAGGGCCTTAGTTAAGACTGGTTATGGGGCCCGTGTGACTCCATACGTTGAGGAATCAACTGTTATCGATATCAATCAATCCAACAAAGATATGTCCCCACAATTCCTAAGATGGCTGGCTGAGAGAAACCTATCTAGTGATGATCGTATGATGCGACTCAAAGAAGGGTATGCAACTTAAACCACATTCTTTGTAACCTTTTGAATATATCTTTAGTTGTCGTTTCTTCTTGAACAAGTAACCACCCTATTGATCTACTTGAATCATTTTCTTACTTTGAGTTTTCTGTTTGGTTGCAACTCAAAACATAGGTACGTTAAAGAGGGCAGCAGTGTGAGTGTGTTGGGAGTTGTCCAAAGACATGATAATGTGCTGATGATTGTTCCTCCACCAGAACCGGTCCCAACTGGATGCCAATGGACTACATGTATGCTTCCGGCCAGCCTCGATGGCATCGTTTTGAGATGTGAAGACGATTCATCAAATCCCGACGTTATCCCCGTGTAGCAGTTGCTGCTTGGTAAGTCAAAGTTTGGCCAAAATATGATGAGGTGTATAGTTTGGTTTTGTTTTGTTACATCCCATGATCTTGTTGGGAGTGTTTGTGTGATTATGGAGTCTTTTTTTTTTTTTTTTTTTTTTTTTTTTCTTTTTTGTTGTTGTTGGAAACTTGATGCTTTTAAAGGAGTTCACAGTTTTCCTTGTTTTTTAAATTCTTTTTTCCTGAGAAATGTTTAAAGAATTTGAGATTTTTGTGGTATTCTTTGTTTCATTTATGGCATGCTTTATTTGTTGGAGTAATATTATCATAGCTGAGTTTACAAGTTCTAAACAACAGTTCGAGGCAACTTTTATGCGAGCATTGCAGATTATTGTTAACGAGGTTTCATACGTTCATCCTCCTTTGTTGTTGGGATGAAATTAACATTTTGAGGTGACTGTCATTCCTTATGTCACAATGTTTTCTTAAATCTTTCCTAAATTTTAAGTAACGAGCAATGTTGACCGTATGTTGCAGCGTGACCGCGCGTAGCATTATGTTTGCTCAGTTCGTTACATGCATTATGACATTTATATTCACGCGTTTAAGTAGATATAAGAAAACATAAACAATATTATGTCTCAGGTTGTGGCGTTATATTAAAAAAAATAATTTAAAGTATCCCACGTTGAACCCACGTTTGCCAACTCTAAGTTAGCCGTTTTTAAACTACACCAACTCTTGATTGTACTAAACTCTTAAAACAATTTATTTAACATCTATTAATCAAAGAAACTATAAATAATATAAACCACGATAATTGAAAATGAATTATTATAAAATTGTCGTCTTTCATGTATCTCCCTCCCTAAAACTTCTTTTAATTGAGAAATAAAAATAAATATAAACTAATTAAGATGATATTGACATGATATACATATATAACAAACTATTATGATCATAAATCTTTTGGCTTTTTCATAGATAATATTATATTTTAATATTATATTATAGGTAGAAGTTCAAATAAAAAATAAATTTTCCCTAAGTATTATAAGAATTAATAAGATCATAACATGTGGCACAAGTAAAAAAAGAGTTAAAAGGGCATTTTAGTTAAAAACATAATTATCCTTCCTTCTATTCTTTATATTATGATAAAATCTAGCACAATCTTAATACCAAAATTTCTACCTTTTTCTTTCCATGGTAGATACTTCCATAACCACTAATTTACCACCCAATTTATCATTGCAACCAATCAATTCATTATCATTCGCTGGCACAATCCTAAACTCTCAACTTTTATCATAAAATTTCTTTCAGATGCATTTCAGATTATGAAGTATAGTAATCCGTTAAGATCGGTCACGCGTAGCTATATTTTTATAATCATACCATTGAAGTCGATCCTTTTTAGGTTTACTATTCTTGTTCTATCAATTTATTGGGTTTGGATTCCGACTATTTCATTCACATATGATATTCATGATTTACCTTTGTATAGATTTATTATGATTGATGTTAAAAATGGTTAAATTTCAAGTTTTTTTTTGTTGCTCTCAAAATTGTTGTTTTGACATAATACATCACAAAAACAATACATAATATTTTGTTATTTTGACGCAAGTCAACAAAGAAAATGTTACTCAAAACAACACAAAATTGTGCTGTTTGACGCAAAACAGCACAAAGCTGTGCTTTTTAACGCAAAGCAGCACACAACTGTGTTGTGTGACGCATGTTTTGATAGGGGTGTGCATGGTCGGTTTGGTGCGGTTTTAGCCTAAAACCAAAACCAAAAACCGATATTTCGGTTTCAAGGTTTTTAAAACCGTTCGGTTTTAGTTTTTTCGGTTTCTGGTTTTCGGTTTTCACTTCGGTTTCGGTTTTCACTTTGGTTTTGTTTTTGGGCTTCAATTTTTTAAAAAATATTGCTCCAAAGTAATGAATTTAAGCTAGAAACTTTGGGCTTACATCATTTTGTTGATCTTTAAATATAATCTATAGATTCCTATAAATTTCTTAACACTAAAATTAATTGCAATTAATAAAATACAATAACAAAAATTTCAATAAAACAATTTAATCTACCAAACTAAAGATTATTCTCGAAATCTAAATATCTATCTATTTTAGATAGCATAAGTTAAATAAGGAATTTAAAGATCAGTCATGTTTATAAGTGTATGAAACTATGAATACACCTCTAAATTTACAAGTTTGGTTTTAAGGTTTCGGTTCGGTTTTTTCGGTTTCTATTAATAGCAAAATCAAAACCAAAACCAAAACCAAAACCAAAACCAAAAAGAAAAAATCGGTTTTCAAAAAATCATCAAACCAAACCATCGGTTTCTTATTGGTTTCGGTTTTTGGGTTTGGTTGCGGTCGGTTATTTCGGTTGCAGTTCGATTGTTTCTGTTTCTTGCACACCCTTATGTTTTGACGAAGTAAATCACAAACAGTTTTGTGCTGTTTTGATAAAATACACCACAAAAACATTAAAATACAACATAATTTCACATCATTTATTTTTTTGTCAAAAAAATATAGCAATACTATACTCAATTTAAAGAGAAAAAATGTTTGATTTTATGATGCAATTTATTTTAAAAATAAATCTATTATGAAAAAGTTATAAACGTTTAAAAAAATTGGAAAAAACTCAAAAAAGTAAACAAAAGTGGTTATATAACCAAAATACCATTCTATTATTTTATTTTCTATATTTTCATATTAATCATTTATTGAAAAAAAGAAGGATCATGTCTTAGCCTTCTTAGACAAAATATATTTTTTAGTGTAACATCCCCCTTATATAATATTAGTATTATAATTTGTTGTTATGGTATTTTGCTATTCTTTTTTATGTTTTAAAATATATTATTTTTGTAAATTCTATATATAGCATTGTGATGTTACCTATTTTTATTTAAGTTTCTATATAATTTGTATTCAGAACCAAATAGGGCCAAATACATGCTTATATTTATCAATGTTTTCATAGAAAATTTGTTTCATGCAAATTGAGCAGGGTCAAATATAACATTTTTATTGTTTTTAAATTTTGTTATATAATACCCTAACTGTGTCAATTCTTTGATATAAGTTTTGTTCAAACCATAATTGTGTCAACACTTATCGAATTTACCAAATGCATATTCAACACCTCCATAAAAAACACGTTTTAATAAAATCAAAACAAATATTTTACTAAGTCCGGACATTGATTAGAATCACTCAAAACGTTTGTGTATATAAGAAACTAGCTTTAGTAAACCCGTGTATTACACGGGTTGAAAAAATAAAATATTAAATAAAATAAAAACTTTATTAATTATAAAATGATATTTTAAGATATTATACAATTAAAATTACATATGAGTAAAGACCATAAGTGATAAACAATGGCATTAATTTTTTTTACTTTTTATACTTTTGTTTTTAAACATTTTTCTAGTTTTTCAAAATATAAATTAAATAATTTTTTAAAAACAAATCGTTTTAAAAACTATCATTTTAAAAAATTTCTTTACTATAAATCCCAATTTTAATTAATTATTTTTTTATAAAATTTATTCTTTTTTAAAAAACATTAATTTTAAAATATTTCGTATTTAAAAGGTTTAATGTTTTAGAAAAAAATTATAAATTTTTTTTTCTTTAAATAACATTATTAAAAGATTTCTTGCTTAATTTATTAAAAAATATTTTTAATCTAAAGATAAATTACATAAAAGTATTAGTAATTAATGTATTAATTAATAGAAGAAAGAAGCAGAAAAATTATGATTAGAAGGAATGTGGTGGTGACACGTGTTATTTTTAGTTACCCATTTATTATAACTAGTTTATACCCCGTGTAATACACGGATTTAATTAATAAAATATTAAATAGTTTATAATAAAAATTATAAACTGATATTTTTAATTAAAATATGATTAAGTTACTTATAAATAATTATTTCAAGTAAAACAAAAATAATATCATCTTAAAATCTCGTTTTATGATTTATTTTTAGATTTTATTTTTCAAATATAATTTTATTTTTTAATCACGCTTAAAATAAAAAAAATGGTTCTAAAAAAGTTAGAATTTCTAGGAAAGTTTTTTTAAAGAAAATTTCAGTATCTTATATTTTTTAAAGGTTGTTTATTTTTTTATATAAAAATCTAGTTTATAATTTTTAATTTGGAAATGTTTTAAATATAATAATTACTATTTATTATGAGAGAAAAACCGAAAAATCAATATGAGAGAGCATAATATTTCGACACGTGGCGTCATAAAACCTTATTTTATTATAATAGATAGATAAAGAGATTCTCGAAGCACTTCGCAAGTGAATTCCACTAGTTTTCGCTAACAATAAGAAATATCAATGAAACAAGTAAAATGTATTTCATTAAATAAATTACCAAATAAAAGAAAATTACATAATACATAAACATTAAATACAATAAAAAATACGTTTTATTCCAACCCCTTATATTTTGCAGTTTCTTTGTTGTCTATAAGATATGATTATTTTGTTTATAATTTGTAAATTTATTATACTTTAATTTAATTATTTTATTTGGATATAATACGTAATAATGATAGACATAGATATAAATATTCATCTAAATTCTCTAATATGATAATCATAGCTTATAACGATAAATGGTGTCTGAGTCCGTATAGGGGCGACAAAGATGAGTTAGCAACACGTCGCTAGGCTGTCGCTAAGAAACATCGCCCCTACCCTAGCAACATATTTGTGACATAGGTATAAGTGACATGGTGAACCATTGTACTATTGGATATTGGCTTGATGCATTCAATAATTGAAACAATTAACCTACATAAATAACTTTTAACCTACATAAATTTTTATCAACTTTCATATCAATTTATATATCAATTTTCTTTCCTCAACCATAATTCTTCGACAATGGATAAATGATATGATGAATCTTTACCTACTTCATCATCAACTTTAATTTTTTTTTTTTTTTTTGTAATCAAGCTCGTAATGATCTTCATCTACTTCGTTTAATCTCACCAACCACGATTCAACAATAATGGCTCATACTGTTTCCAATGTTTTAAATTGATACGAAAACTTGAAGTAAAAGAACAAATATACATAAAGATCATTTGGCTGCTCATAAACATCTATTGACAATTATTTTGTCGAAGGTTGTCTACATGGTGCCATAATTTTCTAAAATATGTTTCAGATGCGAAAAAGTCATTTGTACTAATTGTTGATGACATGAAAGCACAATATTCAATTTTAGAGATTGTTTGATATCCTCTTAATGGTTTATAGTCTCTTAATGGTTAAAATGTAACCTTAGATTATCACGGGATGCTATATGTAAAAGGTCTTTCACACTTTTACACAAGTGCACATCTGCAATATGTCAATTAGTATATGAGACTGTTCCTAACGTATGGATGAGTATCTAAGATGCCAACAAGAGTTTCACATGAAACTTTTGACCTCATTTGTATCAAAACTATTCATATATACGGACATAAACATATATGTAAGCTGGCTGCAACATACAAATTTTCAAGTAACATATGAGTCCATAAATGGATTTCAAGAGTGCAAACGAGTATTGATTATACCCATTAGGCTTTGAAGAATTGTTTAATAGAATTACAGGCTTAATACATGAGAAATTGTCACACCCCAACGTTAACGGCGGAAACGTTGAGATGTGAGTGTTAAGATTGTTCAAGCCACACAATGCTACTTCAAAGTGTAAATATTATTAATCTTAAGATTCATATTGTAACATTACCTTCATAAGTCTCACACAAACAAAAATAACACAAACTAAATTAAACTTTTCAAATTAAAAGTGTATTCTTTTTTTTTTTAATATCTAGGTCCAATCCTAGATGAATTCAAATCTTCAAGATCAACAATTAAGCTTGAGCATTTCCCTAAACATGTTAGAAAATACAGTCAACATATGATATTGGTGAGTTCCCATAAGTTTGTACATACATATATAAAACTTTTAAAAGGCAATTCAAGTCATAGGTTAGGAGGTAAAGCAAGAATATGTAGATAGCATAATGATACAATCAAACCTTGACAAGGATATGGCCACAAGTAATATACGATTAGCTAAGTGTACTTGGTTCTCATAATGAACAAAAATACGTCATCAGGAGCCGGCAATAACCTCGGCTTTAGTACCAAGTAGGCTTGTCAAGCCCATAGATCTATGACGTCGCTAGGCTAGCAATAGTTAATGATTAAATTTACAAGATGACTATCATATGATGCTCACCAATATTCCAAATAACCATGACAAATTAATAAGATGAATTGCACGTACTCTACAAATATCTAAAGAATTTACAAGTGCACATTTATACAGTTAACATGCTTCATCCCAAAAGATGTGAAATATAGTGAAAACGGGATATGGAAACTCACATGATATATGATGTGCTTTGAATAATAAGAAAGCTAGAATAACACTAATGGTTTCTTCACAGGTTACCTAGGCGTAGGTGTTCCAAGATTAGATTATAATTGGATAAGTTCAGAAAACTATTCGTGGAATCCAGGGCTGGTTATAAGAATTTGGGGTTTAGCACGATTTAATATTATTAAATTTTATTTATAATTTGAAAAAGAAATGATCGTAAATAATAAGGATTAGTATTGCAGAGAATCAGTGATTCTCAACAATATTTTGACTTCTTTATGATTTCAATCCTTTAAAATAATAGGTTATGCAACTATAAATAGTGAACGTACAAAAACCATATAATAGTTTATTAAAGTTTTCTTTATTTAAAGTTATAAAAAAAAACTAATGAAAATAATATGATAATAAACAAAAAGAAAAGATGGTTTTTTATATATAAAAACTTATCGTAAGTTTTTCCAAACACTTTAAAATCATCAAAATTGTTTAAAATAAATCCTATAATTTCTGATAACGTTTCATTAATAAATATCAAAAATAATTTTATTTTAATACAATATCCTTTTATAATTTGTTTTCTGAAATTTAAAATATGAGTAAAAGCCCTTTTTAAAGAAAATTCAGGTCATAGGGTTCGAACCCAGGACCTTGGATGCACACTGGATATATGTTAACCAGTAGGCTAAGGGGCCTATGCCTGTCATAAAATGGGTTTTAAATTTTAAAAAGACACAAACAATATAACCCCAAATTGACCAAGAACCATAGGACGATGTGGATCAAATTGAAACATCATCAGATTCTGTTAACAAGAAAGATCATGGGGCTTTCGTTCCCCATGTGAAATCGAGTGCAAAGCCCTATTAAATTACCAGAATTGACATAGAATCGACTGGTACAGGTTCAAACAATATCGCAACGTAGGGTGCAATCAATTGTGGAGTTTGTGTGTGATTTTTAAGAATTGAGGTTACAGAGAGTTGAAAGAAATCGACCCAAACCTTTCCCCTCTGTTAAATAGCTTCGATTTGTTATGTTTCAACTTAAATGAACTCGAGTTTGAATGCGGGTGTAACGAGTTCAAGTCGACGTTAGAGTCGCTGTTTCATATGAAATTAAGCTCACCGACGAATTAGAAACTATTAAACGAACGTTTTAAAGTCTTTAATTGCATCGCTCGTCAGTTTATTATGAAGAAACAGATTGAAGTTCGAATGGGATGGTTGGGTTTCGAGATGAATGGGTTTTACAGTTTAAATTCGATTTTAATGGTGTTGCGGGTTTGAAACTCACGCACGAGGTTGGGGAAACGGTTATTCAGTTTCAAAATTGGTTAATTTTTGTAGTTCGTGACTCGCCGGAGCCGCGCCGGGCTTCGCCGGCCGGCGGCCGATTATGCGGGGAGAGAGAAAGAGACTTTTTGGTTTATCTTTTTTAGCCAATTTATACTTTTAGTCCCTATCGTTTTATAATATGGCATTTCAAGTTTAAAACTTTAATAGTTAATTTTTTATGAATTATGTTTTAAATCCTTATTCATTAAAAATAAATTAAAACAAATCAATTTAGTTTACAAACCTCACAAGTTTTATAAAGCTTTATTATTCGATTATATATATTTTAATTGAATCAATAAAAACACATTTAAAAAAAATAGAATTTTGTAAATTGTAAAAGTTATAAATTTATAAATAAACTTTTATTGTCTAAATATTTGTTTTAATTCTATAATTAAAACTAATAGTTAACACCTAAACTTTATAAAAAAAATTTATTTATTTGATCACTAATCAAGTTATTAAATTCTAAATAAGGAACACTTAAGTTAACAAGTTAACACGAATAATGAGAATAGGCAAAATGAACTCCCATGGTTTCATTATTGAGATGAATGATTCTTACAAGGATAACGGAAAATAGCGATTAATTAACGAACATACGAAGTATCACAGAAGTGATCATCACATAGTGATAATTATGTTCTAAGCAGTAGCCTCACAAGATTCTATGGTTAAACATACGTTCTTTGGTATTGTTGGTTCCAATATCGACATCAACATTACCGTCATTTAGTGATGTATTTAATGGAACTACACCTACTTCTTCCTTTCAAGTAAACGGATCATAATAGTGCAAACATAGGTAGTATCTTGCCGACGTGATATACCCGAATGTTGGTGTTTTTGTAAAATACTTTAGCTTTCGTGATAGCGATAAACTTAAAAAATTTCTAGAAAACACAAGAAACAACAAGAAAGGACATTGAATGAGTGTTTGGTTTCCTCAAAAGTCGCTGGTATATAATACACAACTAGCACAAGCAGTGCATCCTAAATGAATTTGAACAACAATAGCTTGCATCATTACACAATATGATCTTAAAAGACAAATGATGAGTGTTTTGTCCTTATCATGAAAATAAGCTTCTACTTATGCAAGAATGTATAGAAGTATATGATTGTACATTTAGGGAGTTGCATTAACAGCAAACCTTTCATAACATACAAGCGGATCGCGTGGAGCATAATTTGAGATTACACATACTTCAATCGACGGGCCATTTAAAGAATAGTTAAAATAATGTAGTTATTTTATTTTATTTATGTTTTTTTTTCTATTATTTATGCTTTTTTTATTATTATGTAGCCATTGAAATTATATATATACACATATATATATACATACATATATATATATATACAGATATATGGGAAGTAGCAAATGTTAACCCTCTATTATTACGATAACCATGTTAACTTTTGAAAAACAATCAAAATCATAATTTTTTTTTCTGAAATAACATCATTATACATATACAACATTATGTTCTCTTATTTATATGTGTAAATTTATAAGCATAAAAAAGTTACAAACGTAAGTTACTTACAGCCGTGTAAATATTTATAAGCATAAAAAGTTACAAACGAATGTTATAGTGATTTTAAAAATAAAGAGGGTAACATTTTATAAAAAGAAAAAAGAAAAAAGAAAAAAGAAGATGAATTAAAAGATGGTAGGTAGTGACAAGTGTTGGCACCACATTAAATTTGAATCTTTTAATTTTTTAGGGGTAGACAAAATGTCTAAATTAACCTTTGCTATTAAAAAAAAAGAAACATGGTGTGATCTTGTCTTTATATAATTAAATGATCAAGAAAAGTTAAAGAGTTCTTACAATAAGATAGTGTTCTCGTTTGATCATTCCTTATATATATATATGTCAAATGGGTGTTTTAACATCGTTCTTATTGTTAAAGTTAACACCTTGATTTGTGTTTATGTAGATCTCGAGTATTAGCAGGTGAATTAGGGTTTTCTTCATGTTCATCCTGTTAAGGAGAGTTCTAGATCCCCATTTTTACGAGTTTTTACGGATTTAAGGGTTAATATGCATACCTTGTGTGATATGTAAAAGATTTACACGTTTTATAGATGAAAGATGGCCTTTTATAAGATTTTTATAAAGCTGAATAATGAACAGTGGTTTTTAACGAACCCTCTAGATATACGTGAAGGTAGTTAAGTGTTAGAGTTAATGCGAGTACCTCATTAACACCTTCATCAACTAAATGGTCATCCGCATTAGTCCACTATTTTACTAGGTGAAAAAATATAGATGAGTATAATGGTTCCGCATTTGTTTATACGAATCAAAGAATTTACTATTGTTCGTATTTGTTTACAAATGCGGACAGGTGATTGTTACCCGCACTTGTCTTGATAGCCTTATTTACCGTAAGAACTTACACTAAAAGTAAAGTAGTTAATCACACATGGCCAATGTCCTTAAGAGCTTACATTACTTAACATGATTTAAACTATTACCATGAATGACAAATGTTGGTGTTCTAAACCTTATAAGAAGTAAGAATGGCTAGAGGAAGTAATACCCGTGGTGGGGCAAGAGAAGGTGCCCGTGGTGGTTGTACTGGGAGGACACCAGTCACTCGAAGAAAAAACCACTAAAGCCGAGCCTGCAGAGTCTAAGGCTCACAGTCATCATAGTCTTCCAATGAGTCGATTTGTCTAGAACCATCCGCAAGAGAGGCTATTGTAGCGAGGTGCATGAGGTCCTATAGACTGTGATATCGACTATCATGACTGAGACCTTCAATGAGATTGGGATAGATAGCAAGGCTAAAAAGAAAGATGTCATGAATGGGTCTGAAGAGGATGAACCAAAGAAGAAATGGGTTAGTGGGGAGAAGAGAAACTGAGAAAGTAAGTTTGAGCCCAACTTAAAGAAAGTGAAGGTAGAAAGCTCGAGCAAGAAATATGGGAGAAATCATGAAGGAGAATGTAGGGTTGGCACAAACTTGTGCTACCGATGTGGGAAGATTGGCCATTTTGCTAAAGATTGCCTGGGAGTGGGAAAGTGCTACAATTGTGGGGGCACTAGGCACTTCAGCTGTGATTGCCGAAAGGCTAAGCCAAGTGGCTCAGGTGGTGAGATGAAGGAGGAGAAAAATATTGTTGAGAAAGGGAAAGCCAAGGCTAGGGCTTTCATGACAACAAGGGAGGAAGCCAAGAACCAACCAGATGTTGTATCAGGTATGTTCTTGGTCGATGATGTCTTGCTTCCATTTTGTTTGATTCTGGTGCTAGTAGAAGTTTCATAGTCTCTTCATTCTGTAAAGTGCTTAACTGTAAGGGTATAGAGATAAATGATGCCTTGGAGGTAGAGACTGCTATTGGTAAGACAATCAGGATATCAAAAGCAGTAGATGATCGTAGAATAGAACTAGAAGGTCGTAGCTTCCCTACTAGGTTGCACATTATGACCTAAGGAGGATTCAACATTGTTCTGGGAATGGATTGGTTGGCTACCCATGGAGCTAATATTTCTTGCCAACAGAAGATGATTCATTTGATAGCATCTAATGGTAGTCCATTCACAGTTTACGATGATAGAGTCTGCACAGTTCCAAATATAATCTCAATGATAAAGTTAGAGAAGTTCATGAGGCGAGGGTGTGGCGCTTATCTGGCGTATGTGAAAGATGCTAAAGCTGAAACTTTGTAGTTGACAGACGTAACCGTAGTGTGTGCCTTTCCTGATGTGTTCCCTAAGGAACTCCCTAGAGTACCACCTAAACAAGAGATAGAGTTTCAGATTGACCTTGTACTAGGCACCCGTCCCATAGCCAAAACATCGTACCCTTTGGCTCTATTGGAAACGAAAGAATTGATGACTCAGTTACACGATCTTCTTGACAAAGGATTCATCAAACCAAGCATTTCTCCTTAGGGTGCTCTGATGCTGTTTGTCAAAAAGAAAGATGGGAGTATGCGTATGTGTATAGACTACAGAGAGTTGAACAAGCTAACGTGAAGAACAAGTACCAGTTACCAAGGATCGACGACTTGTTCGACCAATTGCAAGGTGCAAGTTAGTTCTCGAGGATTGACCTTACACTAGAGTAGATGAGAGATCCAGGAATAACAGCACAATCAAACATATGGAATCATACAAATTCATGGAGATGCAAGCTACAGATAGTATTCTTAACATGCACTGGTGAAGAAGAAGAGGAGGAGTTTATTGATTCAAGTGAAACTTCATTCTTTTTTGCTCCAGAATCACCACAAAACAAACAGAAATCCAATAAGACTTGTGTTCATGCTTCACATGAAGCAACACCTTAGAGCAAACAACACCCACATGCTTTTAGCTCCAGCAAACAACACCCAGCAAAGACACAAAACATCCATAAGTTTTGAAACCCATTGTAAGGAATACACTTAGAGGCTGATGCAACCAAAGAACAACTAGAGCTCTCAGCATGCACAAGTGAAGTACAAGGAAGTTACTTCAGAAGACTTCATACAACTCAGTGAATTATTCTAAGTATCAAATCTTCCGAAGCCAAAGACAAAGTCTTCCGAAGCTTCAAAGACAAAGTCTTTCGAAGCCAAAGACTGATTTCTTCTAAAGACAGAGAAGACATGCTTTTTTCTGAATCACCTTTTGATAAAAGCTAAACAACTTTCCACTGCCACTTCTGATAGACTCACCAACTTATATGAGTTGGTGAAAAGTCCATACTTTTGTCAAACTGTAGATCAAGTTCTTTTGTCTGTAACTTTCTACTTTTGTATTTTTATCCTTTTTGTAATAGATAAAGATGTGAGCTATGACATGTCATACTTATTTTCTAGATTAGTGTTTCCAGCTGGCCTTCAAAGTATGGCCGGCTATAGGACGTCGTATAAAGTATCTCATGTACTTGTATCTTAAGATAAGCTTTGTAACACTTGTAAGAACTTGAGAGCAATATACATCATTCTTGAAAACCATATTTGAGTGTTCTTGTTTATTGTTCTTGTTATTTGTGTTCATTGTTTCATTCTAACCGGTTCCCTATTTGATCTGTTAAGTGTTCTAAGTCTCATTTTGAAACTATGGCATTGAACCCCCTTCAACGACCCAGCACCCATGGATGCTCTAACAATCATTTTGCAAAGTGACGAGTAGAAGGTAGCTTTTGCAGTCTTCTCCACAAGCTTTGAAGCTTATCTACGTGCAAATCTCACACCATCACAGAGTATCCAACAAGATTTGGATGAATTGCCACCTGACATGGTTGAAGAAATGGATCTTTAGTGGTCAATGACAATGATAGAATACAGATCAAAGAAGTTTCTTCAAAGGAACAGGGGGTTGAGTATGGACAAGCAAAAAATGATTGGTTTTGATAAAACAAAGTGAGATGCTACAACTACCAGCTCTATGGTCATTTCTCAAGAAAATTTCAACAACCCAGGGCTAAAAAAGTTATTGAAAGAGGTAAAGGAGAATCTCTATTCTCAAGCATGCATTGATGAAGTCACAAGATACAGAGAACATGCAGACTAACTATCTAAGAAAGTTATTGAAACAAACATTTTGAATGACAGTTTAAAATCAGAATAAAAACAATATGAGATTAAAATCTTATCACCGAAAAATGATTTGGACAAACTACTGTCTGAAAAACTAACTCTAGCAACTCAAGTTGAGCAACTCTCCGAATCTTTGACTCAGTCAAAAACATTACAAGCTGAAAATGAAGTAAAACTTCAAAAGTTTCAGGTGAGCAATAAGAAGTTCGAAAAACTTCTTGATCAACAAAAGGCATTCAAAGACCCTTCATGTTTGGGATATAATAAGGTCAACACACCTTATAATGATAATTATATCCCACTACCTGAATCAATGACCAACAAACAGGGTGAATCTCTTGACCCTCATGACAGGACAGATGAGTCCAAACCATCAACATCAACATCAAAATCATCATCATCATCATCATCATCATCTAATTCATCATTAATATCAAAATCACCTCTAATATAATTTGTTAAAAGCCAAGCACCACCACAAAACTAAAAAGGTTTTAATTGTGGTTGATACAACACCAAAACAACCAAAGCAGACACAAGTTTTTGATATCTAATCAAGTGAAAGAAAGGCTGTGTCTTCCACTGTCTATCCAAAAAGAACAAACAAATGGAAAGGAAAAGCCCTCGTTTAGCTAAAACAACCAACTGTATCTTTTGATATTCCATTAAAGTCAAAGTTAAAATCAAAAGTTTTCAACAAACAACGTACTACAAATTTGCCTTACTCTGAGTGGTGTAATCAATACACCCACACCATAGAAAAGTGCAAATATGGTAAGTATTGCAAATACTATGATATGAATAATCATATACCGAATCATGTCATTTTCACAACTACTATTCAATTTGTGAACGAAACAATCATAGTACAGCCAACTGCTTTTTCAATAAGAAAAACAAGAAGCAAAACAAACAACCTCAAGTTGAGAAATCAAATGAGAAACAGATTGCTGTTCCTAACAAGATCAAGAGAGGAGTACCATGAGAAACTCCTCATACAAAAGTTGTTTTAAATAATGACAAAATATTTTATGAAAACTTTAAAAAAACAGACAGGAGTCATAAGTCTCAAAATAGACACCAATCAGACATTATTACTCAAAGGAGGAGAGCTCAAAGCACTTCTTCCGACAGAGCTAAAAATATACAAAGGAAATCTAGTGTACCTAGAATTCCTAAGCAAGCAGACAATGCCACTTTAGAAAAAATGTGTATTATGGGAAAAGACGGAAAACCCAATACCATCTTGGCTTGGGTTGCACCCTCTAATTAATTTCTTTGTCTGTGAAGGGACATCAATGAAGGCCTTACAACATTTGGTATGTTGATAGTGAATGCTCCTGACATATGACTGGCAATTGTTCCCTCCTTTGGGATTTCAAGAGCAAAGATGGAGGAAATGTAGCATTTGGAGGTGACAAGACAAGACGAAAGATAACTGGTGAGGGAACAGGAACCATGGGTTGATCAGCTTTGAAAATGTCAACTACTTCTTCAACCTTCAGTTTAATCTTCTTAGTGTATCCCAAATCTGTGATAAAGGATATGCCACCCTATTTGACTCCTACAATTTTACATCCTTAAGACGGGTTTTTAAATACCTGAAGACTGTATCCTTTTGAAAACTCCCCGTCAAAACAACACATACATTGTTGATATGAACACTGTTTCAGCATCAACCCCTGAAACATGTTTACTATCAAAAGCATCAGATGATGTTTCCTAGTTATGGCATGGACGATTGGAACACTCAAATTTTAATATAATTAATCAACTATTAAAAGGTGACTTAGTAATAGGTTTACTACAAAAAGAATTCTTATGTACAGGCCACTACACTACTTGTCTGAAAGGCAAACAACATAGAGTGTCTCATAGGTCAAAATTGGTAAACTCTAACAACACACCACTCAAATTTCTTCACATGAACCTTTTTGGCCTTACAAGCATATTAAGCATAGGAAAGAAACAATACTGCCTTGTTATAATAAATGATTACTCCAGATTCACCTGGGTTTTCTTTTTATTACACAAGTTAGAAATAACAGAAATCATCTCATTTATAACTAAAATTTAAAATCAATTGGATCCTAAAGTAAAAACTTTAAGAAGTGATAATGGTACTGAATTTAAAAATGACATCATTTCTTCCTTTTGTGCGGAGAAAGAAATAAGTCATCAATTCAGTCTAGTAAGGACCCCTCAGCAAAATGGAGTTGCTCAAATGGAGAATTAGAACATTGATAGAAGCTTCTAGATCTATGCTGGCTGACTCTCTATTGCCCATATCCTTTTGCGCTGAAGCAATCAACACAGCTTGCTACATTCAAAACAGAACATTAATAATTAAAGAACATACCAAAACTACATGTGAATTAATGTTTAAAAGAAAACCTTTCATTGGATTTCTTGTACCAAGGTTGACATTGAATATCCAATGGTTCGTCCACCAACCATTGATGTTCCTTTAACTGATGAATCTCTAAGGAGAACAAACATTACTCCTTCCAGTACCACAGTTACACCTCTTCCAAATCAAACAAACACATTAAGAGGAGCATCAACAAACACTCCATCATCATCGACTCCAGTGACAACCAACCACAAGCTTTAGTTGACCCTCAACCAAGCAAACAAATAAAGTCACATCATCCAGACACAGTTGAAGAAGATGATGACTACCATTCACTACGAGATACCCATCATGATGATGAAATCTTAGATTTCTTTCATGATTCACCACAAACATTCCATGATTCTCCACAACCAGATAGTCCCACAACATCAAATACCCTTGCTCACCCATCAACACCTGACCAAACCATCACAAATCTTGATTCAACTGTCCCTGTTGATCACCTTGAACCACAAGAGCTCACAAACATCAACAAACACTCCATCTAAAGAGGCTTCAAGAAGTGCAAAATTGAAAAGCAACTATGGGATGCACTTAAGCTTATGTGTGAGGGGTTTGCAGAAGATAAGGAAAAAAAGAAAGATCTCATGAAGCAGCACTTTGAAAACTTCACCTACAAAACAGGTCAAACCATGATTCAACTATATTTCAGGTATGTTGAGATTGTGGATACTCTAATGGATGTTGGAGTAAAACTTGAGAATAAGGACATTGTGAGGAAGTTTATGTTTTCTCTTCCCAGATAATCGACTCACTACTATGTGGCTATTAAGAGAACTAAAAACCTCTCAACCCTTACTCTCACGGAGTTGTATGGTATTCTTAGTGGATACTAGATGTAGATGAACATGCAAAATCTATCAGGTAGCTATTCCAACAATTATTAGAGTTCAGCCCTTCATGTAGTTAAAAGAGACTATAGAGAACCACAACATCATCTTATCTGCTACCCCGACAACTCACAAAAAGGTCCTTTAATCACCTTCCCCGAGACACCAAGGGAGAGCTACATCCAAGAAAGCCTATTCCAAGAGACAATATCTGTTCAAGCCTTTGTATCTACTGATGAAAGTTGTGGCAACTTTCTTTTCACTCTTGACGACTTGGATTGTATCCATCCAGATAATCTAGAATACATAGAGATAGTCCAACAAATGGCTCTTCTTATTCACAGGGCCAAAAATTTCTACAAAAGGACAGGTAGAAAGTTTCCCAGCAATGCTTCTGGTGGAAAGTTTGGACTAGATAAAAGCAACGTACCAAGGACAAATGGTGGCCAAACACAAACCATACCAAACTACACTGAGGGTGCTCCCAGACCTAAGAAGCCTAGCCAATCAAAACAACATGCTGCTATTGCCGTTGAAGAAGGAGGCTTTGATTGGAGCTTCAAGGTAGAAGATGTTTCTCCCAACCAAGTACTAATGGCTGACCATGAAGAAACCAAGATATTAGAACATCTTTGTACCCCTGAATGCATTGTTAAAGTAAATAGATATAGGTCCTACAACTTAGAAATGAGATCTAATATTGAGTCCTTAAATATCTTAAAAATTAATTTCAAAAGATCTTAAAATGATTACAAACTTAAAATAGAAGATTTAGAGAAAACAATTTCAACTTTTAAGCATGAGCACACAAATTACAGGACTCAAATTAAAGATCTCATTACCAAATTAATTGAATGCCAGGCTAAGCTTGTGATTAGCAAAGCTAGAGTAGAAAAAAGTGTTCTTGAAGAAAGAGACCTTCAAGAACATTATATCCTTATCCTTGCATGCAAAGATTTGTTATCAGAATAAGCAGGGACTTGGATCTACTGAGATAGCTACTCCACACACACTACTATCTGTAAGATCTCCAAGGTGTGGAACTTATCAAGATGAGCTGCCTATCATAGACCCTATCCAAGAAAAAGATGAGGATAAAGAGGAGATAGTGAAGGATGGATCTGAGATGAGTGAAGAAGATCATCCTAAGAAAGGTCACTATTCTCCCGAGGAGAGAAAAGAACTAAGGATGACCAAGTCTGGAAGAAAGAACTTGATCAGTGCAGGCAAAAGAAAATCAAAGAATGCCTAAGAGATTAAGGCCACTTTCAACTCCAAGCAAAAACAAGTATCCATCTCTGCTGTATTTGAAGTTGTGAAGACTAAAGACTCAACCAAGGATTCTAGTACCAGGATTCTTAGTTCATGTCCAAATCATCCTGGTCAAGAGAAGAAGGCTAATCAAATGCGCACCACTACTGCAAAGCCTGAACCATCTAGTTCCAAGAGCAAGCCTCAAATTAAGAAGCCTGCTGCATCATATGTGAAGATGAAGATGGAAGTGGAAAGTGATCAAGCTCAGCTTTCTACTTAGAAGAAGTCTCTCAAAAGGAAGTCAATTGAATGTATCATGTCTGGTAGTACTTCTCATTTTGCTAAGGATTGCATCTACAATCCCAAAAGCACTATCCACATGACTAAGAAGAAGACCCTTGAGAAAAAGATAACTTTTGAAGGAAAATCTCTTCCTTTTGGAAGCTCCAAAGTGAAGAAGAAGATAAGTGAAAACTTACCTTCGGAAGAAACATTGGTCTCGGAAGAAAGGAATGCTTTCGAAGTACTGAAGTCTGTTACAATGGATGCAAGATCTTCTAAAGGTCAAGTCTCCAAAACATCAGAAGTCATCAAAACATCCAAAGTATTTAAGGTCAAGTCTAGTCATCCAAAGATGGTGTGGGAGATGAAGGAATGCCATGTGACTAAAAGTTATTTATCAACAACAACAAATAATCCTTAGAGCTTGCATATAGGATCTATTACTGTTGCATTATCTTCAGTTCACTTTGACAAGCCCAAGACCAGCAAGGCTTGGGTTTCCAAATGTAGTTAACCATCTCTTCTTGTACAGGAACAACTAAAGACCAAAGAAAATGTATGGATCATTAATAGTGGCTGTTCCAGGAACATGATAGACAATGGCTTTTTGCTTCAAAATTTTGAGAAAATGATGGAGGGCCAGTTGCTTTTGGAGGAGATTCGGATGGTTACATCACTTGAAGGGGCATGGTCACAGATAGTAAGCTCAGCATTTAGATGGTAAACTTTGTTAAGGAGCTTGGGTACAATCTTTTTAGTGTATCCCAATTTTGTGATCCGAGACATAACATGGTATTTACTGAGTATGAGTGCCTTGTTCTCAAGCTTGGGGTGGTCATTCCTCAAGAACATATCGTGCTCAAAGCCCCAAGAAAAGAGAACATGTACAAGATGGATTTGCAGGAAACATCTCCCTCAGGAGAAGTTTTTTGCTTTCTGTCTAAAGCAAATAGTGATGAGTCTTTCCTCTCGCATAAAAGAATGTGCCATGTAAACTTTAAAAACATGAACATATTAATTAAGAATGTTTTGGTAACTGGAATGCCAAAGAAAGAGTTTACAAGTGATGACCATTGTATTGCATGTTTGAAATGAAAGCAACACAAAGTTTTTTTACAAGCCAAAGGAAAGGAACTCCATCACTACACACCTACACTTATTTCATATGGATCTCTTTGGATCCACTAGTGTAATAAGTCTAGGAAGGACCTCTTATTGTTTAGTGATCACAGACGATTTCATAAGATTCACTTGGGTCTTCTTCCTTAGAACTAAGGATGAGACCCCTGAGATGTTAAAGAACGTCATTCTGAAAATTATGAATCAATGTGATCACAAGGTCAAAATCATAAGATGTGATAAATGAACTGAATTCAAGAACCAAATCCTTGATACATTTTGTGATGAGAAATGTATTACAAGAGAATATAGTGCTCCCAGGACTCCTCAGCAAAATGATGTTACTGAGAGGAGAAACAGGACACCTATTGAAGCTGCAAGAACCATGTTATCTCACTCTAAACTACCTATCACCTTCTGTGGCACAAAAGGAGACCTTGCATTTGTTTCCTCAGATCATTTGGATGTCTTTGCACCATCTTGAATACCAAAGATCAAATAGCCAAATTTGATGAGAAATCAGATGATGGACACTTTATTGGATACAATCTCAAAACTAGAGTAGTTGAGAAGTCAGCCAATGTGACCTTCAATGAGCACACTCCTAGTGTGAAAGATTCTGGTCTTGATTGGCTGTTTGATCCTGATTTAGTTACCAACTATTTTAACAAATCTTGTGAAGATGTTTTAGGATCTACAGGGAACCTATCAACAGAAGATGTTGACCCAAGATTTGTTCTGAGAAGACCAAGTGAGAAAACTACTTCAGCTCTAGTGGTAACAAACCCTATAGTTGGAAATCCTATCAGCATTACAATGACATATTCAGCTGATACATCTGAGGTGCCTACAAATTCCAGCACAGAGGTACGGAACACAAATGAATGAGTTTCCAATGTAGAAGGACATGGTGACCATGATATTTATCAAGAATTTCTTGATGCCACACACTCATTGGATCAAGTTTCTCTTGATAAGTTTACTGATGTGGAGGGTGATACTCCATTTGCAGATCTAAATTTCATCAATTTAGATCTGTCTAACCAACTTGCTATGATTCTTCAACTCAGAATCCACAAGTCACATCCCACCACAAACATCATTGGAGATGTTGAGACTGGGGTAAGGACAATAGGACAAACCCATGACAAAAGTGTTTGTCTTCACTCTTGTTTCTTATCTCAGATTGATCCTAAGAAGATTGATGAGGCTTTGAAGGATGGAAGTTGGGTTGAAGCAATGTAGGAGGAGCTGCTTCAATTCAAAACGCAAAAGGTTTGGAACCTATGTCCTCTTCCTCAAGGGAAGACCATAATAGGTAGCAAGTGGGTTTTTAGGAACAAGAAAGATGATAAAGGACTTGTCATCAAAAACAAGGCAAAACTGGTTGTTCAAGGATACACACAAGAAAAGGGGATTGACTACATAGATCTTTTTGCTCCGGTAGCAAGACTTGAAGCTGTTAGGATATTCCTTGCTTTTGCTGAATCCAAGGATTTCAAGGTCTACCAACTTGATGTCAAGCGTGCTTTCTTCTATGGGGTGATTGATGAGGAAGAACCACCTGGCTTTGTAGATCCAAATCATCCTGATTATGTCTGCAAGCTTGATAAAACACTTTATGGGCTGCACCAAGCTCCAAGAATATGATATGAGACACTATCTAAGTACCTTGTTTAGCATGGTTACAAGAGGGGTACTATTGATGGAACACTCTTCATTAAAGGAATAGGGAATTACTTGATGCTGGTTTAAGTTTATGTAGATGACAGTATCTTTGGGTTAACTACTCCAAAGCTCTGTGATGACTTTAAGAAGCTGATGAAGAATAGATTTGAAATGAGTGCCATGGGGGAACTCAATTTCTTTCTAGGAATTCAAGTGAAGTAGGTTGACAATGGCATCTTCATGAACCACTCAAAGTATGTAGAAGACATACTTACTAGATTCAATTTGACTGAATGTAAGGTTGCAAAGACACCCATAGCCAGAAATCACTCCCTAGGACCTGATCTTGAGGGGGAGTATGTTGGTGAACATCTCTACAAGGCTATGATTGGGTCCCTCATGTACCTCGCAGCCAGCAGGTCTGATATCATGTCTACTACATGTATTTGTGCAAGATATCAAGCCAACCCCAAGATGTCACAACTGGTTGCTGTCAAGAGAATTCTCAGATATATCTCAAAGGTGCTCCCAAATTGGGCATTTGGTATCCAAAGAATTTTGACTTCAATCTGTATGCCTATACAGATAGTGACTATGTTGGTTGCAACATGACTGCAAAGTCCACATCCGGGGGATGTGAATTCCTTGGTGGATGGATAGTCTCATGGCAATGCAAGAAGCAATCTTGTGTGTCTGCATCAAGTGCTAAAGCTAAATACATTGCTGCTGTAAGCTGTTGTGCTCAAGTACTTTGGATTCAGAATCAGATGTTGGACTATGGATTCAACTTTAAAGAGACTCCTATCCATATAGACAACAATAGTGCTAACTCTATTACAAAGAATCTTGTGCAGCACTCAAAGACAAAACACATCAACATCAGGTATCATTTGATTAGAGATAATTTTGAAAAAGGATTGATAAAACTAGTCAAAGTTAACACAAATGAACAATATATAATCTATTCACAAAAGCTTTTAATGAATAGGGATTTAAGTATCTTGTATCAGCTATTGGGATGATTAACTTTGAGTAGATTTTCTTAACCTAAACTCAAGATTATCTTTAAAATACGTGTGTCTTAAGTTGTCTATATTGTCACCTATATAAGCCTAGTTTACTTTGGAAGAAACTTTTCAAAATGACATTCCTTAGAGTTCTAAAAATTTAAGATATATTACTATCAGAAGAAATTAAGTTATTTTCGGAAGAACATTTTGTCTTCAAATCTAATAACTACTTCTAAGACATTTACCTTCGGAAGAAACTTTGATGTATCTTCTGAATCTTAAATATGCTTCTAAGTACTTATGTGTTTTTGGAGGACAATTTTCTTCCAAAAGAAATTAAGCCTCGAAAGCTTTACTCTTATGAATCAAACTTCTGAGATTTAATCTCTTCCGAAACTAAATATATCTCTGAAGTGATAATACGCTTAAGTATTTTTTCTTCCGAAGAAAATCTTCATCAAGCAAAGGAATATCTTCGAAAGTCAAAGTGGCTTCGAAAGTTTTTATCAAAACTTCCAAAGGCAAATTACTTTCGAAAGATTTTAGATTTCCAAGAAAACTAACTTTTTGGGCACTTTTTTAAGAGGTGGGAGCGACATTCGAATTTCAAAGTTTATCCTTTTGCATTAACTTTGTCTCAAATGTAGTTCATATAAATATACCTTTAATGGTTCCCCCTCTTTCACTTTCTTCTTCATCTTCAAAAGTTCATAACCTAATTTCACCCACAAAATGCCTTTGTTCTTACGTTCCTTCACTTCAAAGCTCCTCTCAAATGGCCAACTCAATTTTTTCATGCAGTTACACATGCAACATAATCAAATTGCTCTGTTAACATCTGAGAAAGATCCAGGTTTCTTAGATGTCTGTCGTTTCTTGGCTCTATCCAACTACCTCACTGCCCTCACTATTGACCCTCCATTGTATGAAGATCAACTGTTAGAGTTATGGAGGACCTACCATGAGGTCATCTTGGATGGTGAGAAGGCACTGTCTGCCATAGTGTAGGGGAGGACAATCTTCATCACTCCAGCCACCATCAACTCACATATGAGGCTAGATGATGAAGAAGGAGAGTTGTCCTTCCCTAAATCTACTATGAACAACTCATTCCAGCAGATGGGCTATGAGGGGGATTACTTTGTACGAACCTTCAAGAAAGGAAAGGTCTCCTCCTAATGGAAGTACATCCTTCATGTGGTCATCCACTCTTTAACCAACAAGCATGGAGGTTGGGATCAGATTCCTAAAGACCTTTCCTACACTGTCCATAGAATGGTTCAAGGTTTAAAGTTTAGGTATTCTCAATTTGTTTATACAATATACATGCAAACTTGGACTCCCTAGAGTATTACATGTTCCCTATATATGTTTAACACATTCTTAACTATGAACTGGGCTCACAATTAAGGGGAACATGTAACACTCTTAAACTAGGATAGATGAAGCCCAGCATATTTAAGACAATGAGAAAGTCCACTGTGGGCTTCTCAGGGGTAGAAACAGCCATGGTCTGAAAAATGTTAGAGCTCATTGCTCAAGGTGACAACTTGGCAACACAAGCCAATGTTGAACCCACACCTTCTACATCTACACCACCCACACAGCCACAAATCACCCTCACCTACTCAAGAAGATCCAAACGAACCCCTGTACAAACTACTCAGGTTGTGTAGGCCCCCATACACTCACCCATGCAAGAAGAAGTGGGCACTAGAGCTCCCACTTCTCTTCAAGAGCAAACCACTTCCATTATTTCTTTGATCAGTGTTGAGGTTCCTCATGCTCAGCCTGATGAGCTCACAACACCAACCTTAAGCCTTCTCTCAAAGTCTCGAAACTCTAGTGGTCGACCTTGAGGGGAAAGCTACCATCCCCAGCCTTTAGACCTCAACCAACCAATCCCAAACCTTGAATTCTATGATGTTGAAGATATGAGATTCAGTGAGGACCATGAGTCTCTCTTCTCCACCCCTTCTTAAGGAGAGATGGGTGCTCAAGAATTACCCATATGCAGCCCACATCATCCAACCCAAACTAAGGTGGACCTCCCTAAACCTGTTTAGGAAGTCCATATGGAAGAGGCTCTCACTTTTGCAAGTGATTACATCATTAAGACCTCAACCATGGTAACCCAGCCTATTGAAACTTCTCTTGAAGCTGTCATGGTGCAGAGGAAATCCAGTAGCCAAGAACTCCATGTTTATGGTGAGGAAGAAGACTTTGGTCCTATTCTTTCATCCCCCCATGATTCTTCTAATGAAGATGAGGGGAGTCTGCAACTAAAGGTGCAACAACTATAAAAAACATGCACCTAATTAGTTTCAAAGGTAAGTCACCTCAGGTGGCTACCTTACAAAGAAGGGTCAATGACCAGCAACTTGAGATCACCGATCTCAAGGGCATGTTAGCTGAGAGACCTCTTAGGAGAACTCAACTAGGTCCACAAGAACTTATGGATGTGATGGACCTAACCCTTAGCTCCCTTGTGCAAGAGAGTGATGCTACCAAAAAGGGGGAAAAAGTCCAACCTACACTCACAGAACCTAGGAGTTCCTCCCAGAGTATGGACTTAGAGGACTCACCACCCTCACTTGTAGTTTTCCGTACTCAACAACCTCCTCAGGTCCAAATTGATGTGGACTCACTCATTCAAAGCTTGTTAGGAGGGTACAACAAGGGCAATTCCTACTCCATCTCACCCTACTGAGAATCCAATAGTGGGATGGAGCTATGATTCTGAATGGAGAGCCCTGGTAATCTCTAGGTCTAAGGGACAACAGGAAATCTTCAACTTCTACAACCTGAGATTCTATGAGAGCACCTATCTAGTTAACCCACCACTTGCCAACCCAACTCAAAACAGGCAAGCTACAAGGTTAGCTAATAGGATTCTGGATAGGGTGCTTGAAGTGTTCAAGAGGAGAACCAAGATATATAGACAAAGGCTAGCAGGCAAGACTATTGGTCAACTAGATGTTGAGGTGGACCCTAAGGTTAGCTTCGAAGGGGAAACCTTAGCTAAAGGCCAGTAGTTGATCCTATGAATCTTGAGATAGGAACTACTTTAGCATCCATTACCCTTAGTGAGGCATCAGCTGGTGAGGGTGTCTCACAACCTCTTTCTCGCAAGAGCTCAAGTGCAACAGTATGTAATGAATGCCAAAGCTCTCTCCACCCTGAGTCACCCAGGCCTGTGAGTGATAAACGAAAAAAAATTGACTCCTAAGGAGATTAAGGAGAAGGAAATAGGGAGGAAGATGAAGCTAAGAGGGGAGAGTTCAAGTGAGACCCCAAGCTTTATGGAAGATGCAATCAGGGTTGCCCCCAGGCCAAACACTCAAGATGATGAGTTAAGTGCAGCCAAATTGAACTATCTAGGGACAAAGAACTACAACATTGATGAACTCATCTCTCTTCCCTTAGAGTAACTAAATGAACTCGCTGGCAATGAGTTGTCAAAGGAGAGAAAGGAGGCTGAGGATACAGAATTGTTCCTTAAAATCGAAGAAGAAAGGAGAAGAAAGAAACTTTACAAAGCTCCTACTCTCTCCCTAATTTAGGAAAGCCCTGAGAAAGAGGCTATGGCTACTGAGCAACAACCTCAGGTGGGTAGGGAACAGGACAGAGGGAACATGATAACCTACCTGAGTGCCACAGGCCTCTATCAGGCAACAACATTTCTTCCCTTATCCTATGAGTATATTGAGTTTGAATATCTCAAGTAGTTTGAGCAACAAGCGCTAAAAGAGCAAAAGGCTGCTAAGAGGAAGATGAGGGAAGAGGCTGCAAAGTCAAGAGCCACCATTAAAGCAAATATGAAGAAGTTTGCTGATAGGCAGAAGATGGTGAGCTTCTTGAGGTTGTATGGATTCTCCAGAAGGAGACTTTGTCCAATGACTCTATCCACCATGGATGAGCACATTAGAGTGATCAAGCAGAAGATCAAAAGGGGAGAGCTGGTTGACTTGCATTCTCCACCAAGTTAGGCTACACCTGAAGTTGAGGTCAAGGTTGAACCACAAGAGACAACACAACCTGGAATTAGTGCTGCATCATAGCTAACTTCATCTTCTAATTCATAGCAGGGTCCTGATCTTTCTCCTTCTAAACCTGTGAAGGAAAAAGACCCAACTGAGGAAGATAAACAAGAATAATCTGGTACTACTAGATAGCGTCCTTAGTTAAAATATAGAAGGAGGAAAAGGATGCCCATAATAAGGGATAAGAAGAAGAAGAAGAAGAAGAAGTCCAAGGCATCCACCTCTGCACCTCAGGATGGGTAAGAACATCCTGAGGGTGCTCAAGAAGAGGCTGCTCAACAAAGTCCACTTATAGTAAAGCCTCTTGCTGGTGAGAGAGCCATCTTGTCTTGGATGTTTCCTACTAATCCAGACAGATGGTATGTCATTAGAGATCAAGGAGGTCACGACATCTACTTCTAGCAAAATATTCATGACCTTCCTCTACATGATCTCTATGACATGAGGAGATACTTTGAAAGTCTGAGGGATCCTAACCAACTGATGATGAAAGGAATGGTCTTGATCCTGGTGAGGACTGTCAATAGATGAAGAGCAAGACTTAAAGGTATCTTTAGTTCTGGTAGCATTAGCCTAGGAGAAGTTTGTAAGGAATACACATAAAAGCTGATACAACCAAAGAACAATTGGAGCTCTCAGCATGCACATGTGAAGTACAAGGAAGTTACTTCGGAAGACTTGATACAACTCAGAGAATTATGCTAAGTATCAAATCTTCCAAAGGCAAAAGACTAAATCTTCCGAAGCCAAAGATAAAGTCTTCCGAAGCTTTAAAGTCAAAGTCTTCCGAAGCCAAAGTCTAATTTCTTCTGAAGACAGAGAAGACATAAAATACATGCTTTTTTCTGAATCACCTATTGACAAAAGCTGAACAACTTTTCGCTGCCACTTTTAATTGACTCACCAACTTATATGAGTTGGTGAAAAGTCCATACTTTTGTCAAACTATAGAATAAGGTCTTGTGCTTGTAATATTCTACTTTTGTACTTTTATACTTTTGTAATAATAAGGGTATGAGCTATGGCATGTCATAGTCACAAGTCAAAAGAGAATCTACCTTTTGACTCTACATTGATCTTGTTGTCTAGATTTGTGTTTCCAGCTGACATTCAAAGTATGGCCGGCTGTAGGATGTAGTATAAAGTATCTCAAGTACTTGTATCTTAAGATAAGCTTTGAAACACTTGTAAGAACTTGAGAGCAATATACATCATTCTGCAAAACCATATTTGAGTGTTCTTATTTATTGTTCTTGTTACTTGTGTTCATTGTTTCATTCTAACTCGTTCCCTATTTGATCTTTTAAGTGTTCTAAGTCTCTCCTTATTGTAAAATTATTGTATTGAACCCCCTTCAATGGTCCTGCACCCATGGATGCTCTAACAATCATTCTACAAAATAAGGAATAGAAGGTAGCTTTTGTAGCCTTCTCCACAATCTTTGAAGCATATTTGGGTGCAAATGTCACACCATCAGAGATCATCTAGCAAGATTTGGATGAATTGCCACCAGACATGGTTGAAGAAATGGATCTTCAGTGGTCAATAGCAATGATAGCATACAAATCAACGAACTTTCTACAAAGGAACAGGGGGTTGAGTATGGATAAGAAAACAAAGATTGGTTTTTATAAAACCAAAGTGAGATGCTACAACTGCTAGCTCTATGGTCATTTCTCAAGAGAATGTCAACCACCCAGGGTTCATAGAAACAACAAACAATCACAAACTTCAAGTAGCTACCATACAAACATAAGTTCCACCTCCCATTAGTATTCCAGCTGCACCAACACTAGCATAAATCACACAGTACAGCCCTAATCAACACTCCAAGTCCTCTGCAATGATAATCAAATAGGATGGTGAGTGTGACTTGAGCATGTATGAGGCAGAGATATAATCTACTGATCATGCCCTCATGGCACATGTAGAGGATAAAATTGCTAAAACCCAAAAGAGGTAAAAGAGAATCTCTATTCTCAAGCATGCATTGACAAAGTCACAAGATATAAAGAACCTGCAGACCAACTTTCTAAGAAAGTTATTAAAACAAACATTTTGAATGATAGTTTAAAATCAGAACAAAAATAATATGAGATTAAAATTCTATCACTAAAAAATGATTTGGACAAATTGATATTTGAAAAACTAACACACGCAGCTCAAGTTGAGCAACTCTATGAATCTTTGACTCAGTCAAAAACACTACAAGCTGGAACTGAAGTGAAACTTCAAAAGTTTTAGGTGAGCAATAAGAAGTTTGAAGAACTTTTTTCTCAACAAAGGGAATTGAAAGACCTCTCAGGTTTGGATATAATAAGGTCAACCCACCTTATAATGATAACTATATCCCCCTACTTGACTCAATGACCAACAAACAGGGTGAATTTCTTGACCCTCATGATAGGTTAGATGACTCCAAACCATCATCATCATCATCATCATCATCATCATCATCATCATCATCATCATCATCATCATCATCATCTATGTCATCATTAATATCAAAATCACTTCTGATAAAATTTGTTAAAAGCCAAGAACCACCACAAATAAAATCAATAGATTTCTATTAAGGGGAAAACAATGAATTTGATGTACACATAATAGATGAAGATGATGAAGATACACCAGAACAAACAAAGGGAAAGGAAAAGCCCCTTTTGATGTATTGATGTGCACATTTCAAGTGTGGTTGATACACCACCAAAACAACCAAAGCAAACACAAGTTTTTGATATCTGCTCAAGTGAAAAAAAGGCTGAGTCTTCCACTGTCTCTCCCACAAGAACAAATAAAAGGAAAGGAAAAGCCCCTATTCAGCCAAAACAACCAACTGTAACTTTTGATATTCCATTAAAGTCAAACATAAAATCAAAATTTTTCAACAAACAAAGTACCGCAAATTTGCCTTACTGTGAGTGGTGTGAAGAATACACCCACACCACAGAAAAGTGCAAATATGGTAAGTACTGCAAATACTGTGATTTGAATAATCATAGTACGGAATCATGTTCTTTTCACAACTATTGTTCAATTTGTGAACGAAAAAAATCATAGTACAGCCAACTGCTTTTTCAATAAGAAAACCAAGAAGCAAGACCAACAACCTCAAGTTGCGAAATCAACTGAGAAACAGACAGTTGTTCCTAACAAGATCAAGGGAGGAGTACCACGACAAATTCCTCATACAAAAGTTGTTTCAAATAATGACAAAACATTTTATGACAACTTTAAAAAAACAGAAAAGAGACATAAGTCTCAAAATAGACACCAATCAGACATTAGCACTCAAAGGAGGAGAGCTCAAAGCACTTCTCTCGACAGAGCTAAGAACATGCAAAGGAAATCTAGTGTACCTAGAATTCCTAAGCCAGCAGACAATGCCACTTTAGAAGAAATTTGTGTGATGGGAAAAGGGAGAAAACCCAATACCATCTTGGCTTTAGTTGCACCCTCTAATTATTTTTTTTGTCTGTGTAGGGACATCAAAAAAGGCCTGAAAACATCTGGTATGTTGACAGTTGATGCTCCTGACATATGGCTGGCAATTGTTCCCTCCTTTGGGATTTTAAAAGCAAACATGGAGGAAACATAGCATTTGGAGGTGACAAGATTGGTGGAAAGATAACGGGTGAAGGAACAGGATCCAATGGGTTGATCAGCTTTGAAATGTCAACTACTGCTCCAACCTCTAGTTTCATCTTTTTAGTGTATCCCAAATCTGTGATAAAGGATATGACACCCTATTTGACTCCAACAATTGTTACATCCTCAAGACGGGTTTTCAAATACCTCAAGACTGTATCCTTTTGAAAACTCCTGTCAAAACAACACAAACATTATTGATATTAACATTGTTTCAGCATCAACCCCTTAAACATGTTTACTATCAATAGCATCAGAAGATGTTTCCCAATTATGGCATATAATATTGAGACACTCAAGTTTTAACAGAATGAATCAACTAGTAAAAGGTGACTTAGTAATAGGTTTACCACAAAAGAATTCTTCTGTACAGACCACTCCACTACTTGATTGAAAGGCAAACAACATAGAGTGTCTCATAAGTCAAAATTGGTAAACTCTAACAACACATCACTCAAATTGCTTCACATGGACCTTTATGGCCCTACAAACATGTTGAGCATAGGAAAGAAGCAATACTACCTTGTTATAGTAGATGATTACTCCAGATTCACCTGGGTTTTCTTTCTATTAAACAACTATTAAACAAGTTAGAAACAATAGAAATCATTAAATCATTTATCACTAAAACTTAAAATCAATTAGATCTTAAAGTATAAACATTAAGAAGTGATAATGGTACAGAATTTAAGAATGACATCATTTATTCCATTTGTGAAGAGAAAGGAATAAGTCATCAATTTAGTGTGCTAAGGACTCCTTAGCAGAATGGAGTTGGTGAAATGAGAATCAGAACATTGATAGAAGCTGCTAGATCTATGCTAGCTGACTCTCTATTGCCCATATCCTTTTGGGTTAAAGCAATCAACACAACTTGCTACATTCAAAACAGTACATTAATAATTAAAGAACATACCAAAACTCGATATGAATTAAATTTTAAAAGAAAACCTTACATTGGATTTTGTCACACCCCGAAAAGCGCACCGGAAGGGCATGCATGCGACGGAGATAACGGAAGTTGGAGTATTTCAACAATTGTCAAGCAAACATATCATGAATACCATCATTAAATATTAATATTAAAATGTCATTACATCAAACGAGTAGAAGTCTTAAATTAAAACTTAAGCTGTAATAACATAACATTGTTTTAAACATAAACAAAAGATTTTAATCAGCAGCAGAATTTGGTCCCAAAGGTGGTATTCAAAATTGATAAGTTTGCTGTTAAAACCCTTTTTATTCCCTTGCATGCCTAATCACCTGAAAAACATACCCAAAAGTTTATCAGCAAAAAGCTGGTAAGTTCACAGGTTTATAACAATATCAACAAAGTTTTCATTTTTAAACGATATGATTATCCCGGAATCAACCCCTGGATCGTCAATGACTAGCTAGGTCCATTGACTATGATCGCAACCAAGAGCCCCATAATCAAACCAAGACACAATGTCCCTCAAAAACCTTTCAACATATATTCCCTCCGTACCAGACTGGCAAAACCAATCCTGAGGGGCGGTTGTCAAACCCAATAGATTTACCAATATATCCTATGGCCCACCAAGGGTTAATGATTATGGCGGAGGGCAGTAGTGCACAAATAATAAAATAACTCAAGGCAATCATAATGATCACATAGTTATTCAATAATTAAATCATATCACAAGTAAAATGTTGTAGCATGTTTTTCCCCCAAAACAAAATCATTATTTAAAAATAGGGGCTCTGAAATCTCACCTTCAAATGAGCCAGAGAGATGATCTAGCAAAATCAAGCCCGGAAAATAAATGACCAATTAACGGCCTAAACACAAAGGATCTATTAATTGTCAAGTAATAAGTCTAATACTTAAGTTGTTTACCCAACCTACTTGACTTGTCTTGAACTCCATTTATTTTTAAAAGACCCGTAGGTGACTTTCGGTTTAGTTTAATTGTTTGTATTATAAGTGACAAATATTTATTTACTAAATAAGACTTTAGCCCTTAAACGTCAAGCACATATTACACACAAAATGAACACATAACATTATATAAAATCCTAACATAATATTCACTAAGTTATGAAATAAATAAATAAATGAATAAATAAATAAATGAATAAAATATTGATTAAGTAAATAAAATATTAACTAATAATTATATTTTATCTATGAAAATATATTTATCACATTGTTTTTGTTAAATATTCTATTTCTTATGTTATTACCCTTTATTAGAATATTACTTTTATTTTATATAAATTCTTTATTAATTAATCTTTTTAACACAAAATTTTATTTCCAGTAGTAAAACATATATAAAATCATTTTTAGACAAGTTTTATTATAAAAGTATGCTCTATTATATTTAACCCAAATTTTGTTCGTATATGGTGATTTTAACCCGAAATCGCACGGTTTTATGCGCATAAACCAGACATCAACTTGTATATACCTTATGACCATTATATTTGTTTTAAAATAAACCTTTTATATCAAAAATATTCTGAAATATTTTTGTTAAAAATTAGTTTCAAAACAGTCCACTATTTTTAACCCGAAAATGTCGATTTTCGGCGTTTTCGCGCGTATAAAGTTATCACCGAAGACCTTGTTTGTTATGGATTTGTTATATACTTAAAAATATAAGTTTTTAACTTAAAACACAATGTTACTTTCTATCCAAAACCCAACTTGTGCAAAAATAATTGTTTTAGACCCAAAAATACCGTTTTAACGCGTTTTTAAACGTAAAATGTTTACAAGAATAAACCCAATCATCAAATCTTTTATTTCCAGTAAAGTTACTAACTTTTCACTTCCATTTTAATGGTTTTAAACTTCTTATTCTCCAGATATTACAAAGATATTTGGATTACTTGCTTTTAACTTTTATGACATGACTACTTGTGGTCATGTACCATCTACACTTGAGTATCTATAATTTTAACTTATTTTTATCATTTCTTATAATAAAATGTTAACAAAAACATCAAAATCTCCGGATCATGATCATCATATGCATGAATTATTTCAATCATCTCTAAACTTATAAGTGAAGCACAAATCAAGCACAAAAAGTGTAATCCATATGTACATACATATACGCGATTTCGTACATACATTCATAGTCCATATTATAGATTTTATCTTGTGTTTTTAGTTTTCATTTCAAACAAAACATACTTAAAGATCAAAAGATTTCCGATCATGATCACCATTATTTATGAATCATCTCAATCCTTTATGAAATCAAAGAGCAAGATGGGTTCAAGAACATCATCCATGACTATATGCATGTATAACCCATTTTCATTATTTTTGATAATCTCCTTTGGAGATGGGTTTCTTATGATGTTTATAACCACAAATCAAAGTTTGATCATCTTGCATGGAAGAGAAATCATCAAAATAAACAAAAATTTTCAAAACGCAAAATCTTCAACATCAAACACACACACACACACATATACACTCACGGTTCACACACACACATATACATTTTATTTTAAACTCAAAAACCTTTGTTGGAACCTTGGATTTCAAGAAAATAAAGTTGTTAGTGAACAAAACTTGCAACAATCATTCAAAAGTCATGTTGCATGAGATTTTTAAAGAAAACATAGCTTAACAAAAGATAAACAACTTCAAGAACTATAGATGATTTCTTCTCCTTGGAGTTGGATTTATGCAAAATTGTTGCACCAACCACTAAGGGATCCTTGAAATCAGATTTTTAATGCTTTAAACAAGCTTTGGATGATCAAAATCAAAGAAAAGAGGGCTGTTCTTGGAGGTGCTAGCCGTGATTTTTAGAGAGAAGGGAGAAAAGAGTGTGTAGGTGAATTCTAGTGAGAGAAAGGTGAAGTTGAGTGTGTGTAAAAGGTGGAGTGTTGGGTTAAATATATAGGGAATGATTAAGTGTGATTAATAACAGTAATCTTGTCATTATTTTAATAAATGAGCTGGTGGATCTTCAAGTGAGATGCCAGCCGGTGTAAGGCGGGTGTCGGTCTCGTTAAAAATTCTAAACGTTCGGGTTTTTACGCGAAAAATTTCTATAGATTCAAAATATTAATTTTAGACTTTCCAAAGGTTCACAACATTAATAATAGTGATCAAAAGTCAAAAATAAAAATACACACGGTTTAACACAGCAAGCATCCGATTGAACGTTGCATCAAGACAACTTTTAAAAAGTCTTAATTTTACGCGATCAAGGTAAATAATATTAATTATTATTTTTCATGACTAATAATATTTTCACTTAAGATTCATTATACTATAAAAATCAAAATATAATGACCAAATTTAATTAACCGAATTATCACCAACGTTCGTTAAACGTTTTATCACTACGCGACCCGGTAATTCTCAAAATTACCAATTATAAAATTTACGCACAAAGGGGCTTTGCTAGACCTTAAATGACCTTAATTATTATAAAATTAAGTCTTATAATGTATTTTAATATTTTGTCACATTTTATTAACGTACGAATATTGACCTGGAAACACGGGATGTCACAGATTTCTTAAAGCATTTGGATGTTTTGTATTATTATTAAACACTAGAGAACATCTATCTAAGTTTTCTCCAAAAGTAGAAGATGGAATTTTTGTTGGATACTTTGGAAGCTCAAAAGAAACAACAGATGTTGTTCTTTATGAACATTCATTCACTAAGAAAGTCACTAGATCAGACTGGTTGTTTGATATTAACTCACTAACAAAATCATTTGACGCATCTTATTTTAATGTTTCAGGTACCAAGGATGACATTGAATATCCAATGGTTCCTCCACCAACCATTGATGTTTCTTTAAATGCTAATCCTCCAAGGAGAACAAACATTACTCCTTCTAGTACCACATACAACTTTGTAGAGAGTTTGAGGCTCTCGTACTATCAAAATTCCAAATGAGCTCAATGGAAGAACTCACCTTCTTCCTTAGTTTTCACGTTCAACAATCTGCTAAAGGAACTTTTATCAATCAAAGCAAGTAGGTGAATTAGATCTTGAAGTTTGGCCCTGATCCAGAAGGAACATCAGTTTGGCCCTGATCCTGAAGGAACATCAGTTGATCAGAAGTTCTACACAACATGTATGCAGCTTGCATGTGTGCTAGATACCTAGCAGATCCAAAAGAATCACACATAAATGTTGTAAAGAGAATTTTCAGATACTTAAAAGGCAAACCAGCATTTGGCCTATGGTATCTTAAAGATGGAGATTTCTCTTTATTTGCATACACTAATAGTGATTATGGTGGATGCAACAACAACATAAAATCCACAACAGGAGGATGTCAGTTTCTTGGATCGAGATTGATCTCATGGCAGTGCAAGAAACAAACAAATATGTCTGTGTCAACAGCTGAAGTAGAATTTATAGCTGCTTCTGCATGCTGTATTCAAATGCTTTGGATTCAAAACCAAATGCTTGAATATGGCTTTAATTTTCTTAAGACACCCATACAGAGTGACAATTCTCCTACCATGTTCATAATTGATAATCCCATTCAACATTCCAAAACAATGCATATAGATATTAGATATCACTTTCTGAAAGATTTCTTAGGAAAGGGTCTGATAAAGTTGACCAAGGTCCACACTGACAATCAATTGGCTGTCTTGTTTACAAAATCATTTGATTCAACAAGATTTGAATTTTTCGTTTAGTCACTTGGTATGATCAACTATGAAGCAAACAAGTAATGTTTTCAAAACATTAATCTCATACAAGCTTGATTTTGTTAAAGTCCAGGTTTAACATAAAACATACATCTTTTCACAATCAAGATATCAAACAATCATTCATGTTTTCCAATTAACAAACAAATTGAATCACACATGACCACTCATGAAAAATGATAGTACACTAGATTACTACAACAGCAAAGAACTAAATTCTCATGATTGTGTGGTAAGAAACATCCTTGTTTGAGTCATTTTCCACTAATAAAGACTGACAATACTTTATTTGATATGTGGATAGGCCCAGCATGGGACATCTAACATCACATACAACAGCGATGAACTAAATTCTCATGATTGTGTGGGAAGAACATCCATCTTGGTTTATGGTAATTATTGGTCTATCCAATATAGATTGCTTGTAAAGTAACTCATATACACCAAGTGAAACAGTTTATAAACTGCTCAATCATACAAGTTTCTCCTTTGTTATAATTATCAAAGACCTGGAGTACACTAAGGTATTCTTTGTTGTGCTAAGAATAAACTTGAATGACCTCATCATGATCCAAAAATATTCCTAATGAGAGACACATCCATCTTGGATGAGCAATCAACAAAGTTTTTTAGACTAAATTCCTTGTGAATGAATCACAAGAATCCCAAAGAGGATCAACTTCCAAGTTGAAGTGCAAAAGAATCCCAATATGGATCAAACAATAAGGATCTACTTGAGCATTTATACTCCTAAGTAGGTAGGTCATAAGTATTGAAACTGCTTTCTCGCATATCTTGAGAAGGGTTGATCTTAACATACAATCAGGTGTGGGGTACATACAAATCATCTAAATAAACCCAAAACATGATAATCACTCACTGTTTCAATCAATCATTAATACTATGGATGAGTTTAAGTGGATCACAATATCTGCAATCAACATTGTATTTGTTTATGTCTATACTCAAAATCATCAACTCAACTCAATGAGGATTTAAGACTAGTATGATCTTATGAAATGTGAAAATGATTCATGTCCAAGCATAAAAATCATTCATTTCTTAGTTAGATAGAGTGTTATCTTTCTAACAATTTATCATGCAAACAATAAAATTGGACTTTGATAATTTCCATAAAATAGTTTCAAATTTTTGACATTTTATAAAAGTTTTTTTTATAAATATGCAAAAATTTAGGGGGAGAAAATAAACATGGAAATTTCAAAGGCAGCAGAATATGTGCATGATCATACAATTTAAAATTTGAAATATTAAAATTTGAGGTTTTTAAAATTTTGAGTTTTTAGTAAAGCTAAGTCAAGCCACCACTCAAAAACAACAGTTTGACACATATACATGCACAATATTGCTTGTGAGTGATATCTTATCATCCACATATTAATCATGTTAAAATTTTAAAATTTTAGCAAAAATTAAAATTTTGAAACATTTCAAAATTATTTTTAAGCAAAAACAGAAAACCAAGTCTCTATAGCGTATGTATTAATTTACATAGCTAATGAGCAAAATTTTCTAAACAAACAAAAAGTTTTAAATTTTGTTAATTGTAGACACAGCGGACATACAAACATACATCCGCTGTAGATATAGTTAAACAATAAACATTCAAAGTAGATCAAGTGTTTATAATGGACATACATGTATGCATCCGCTATGAATACAATCAGTTTTCACAGCGCATGACTAACCTTGGTCATCCGTTGTTGAAACAGTGTTAGTGTACATAGCGTATGTAGACAGGTAAGCATACGATGTACACTATTAAACAATCACACAAAGTGTTCACAACGCATGACAATAAGTCATCCGATGTGAATATCTCAAACAATCAAAGTGTCCACAATGCATGACAAATTTGTCGTCCGCTGTGAATAATCAAAGTATAGACAGTGCATGAACTAATGTTCATCCATTTTGTGAACGGTGGTCAACCACACAACGTATGACCTTTAGTCAACAGTTGTGAATTTTCATTTCACAGAAGTGTGCACAGCACATGACCAAATGGTCATCCACAATGAACACAGAACAACATTCAAGGGTCCAAAACGTACAACCTAAAATTGTACAGTGGACGCATTGTTCATACAGGGCATGTGTAACTCACAGCGTATGACTTAAAATTAAGTTTTAAGTTTAAACTATTTACACAACACACATACACACTATATACATAGCGGATGTTCATTTTGTCTATTGTATATATAGTTCAACCCTTGTCATTTTCACATTCATCACAAGTGTTCGAGGTAAAATCAAATTTCTAAACGTTGCTACCATGCAATAAACCTTGATCATTTAAAACTCTACTTTTTGTTGATTTCATTATTAACATTTGCTTAAATAGGTATATTAACATGTTAATCATTAAACAATCATCAAAACACACAATTGCTCATTTTTTATTCGTACATTGATAAACCCTAAGTCGAACCATGAACCGAAGTAAACTGAAATCATTTGATGTGGTTAGTGAAATCATTCATTGAATACATGTTAAACATCCATTGTCGCATGTATTAGACCTATTTATGTGTTGAATTTTTATTAAGTGTTCATCGGGTTCATGAATAATCAATGTGTTCATGTCAAAATCATTCAAAAATTGGTTGTCAATCTTTGAAAAAGTTGAAAACGATTTGAAATGTGTTATAACTTAGTAAACATGTTCAAAGTTTAGTAACAAACATTTAAAATCAGTTAATTTGGCATGACATTAAACACAACATTATTAAATGCATATACATTCAATGTGCATTAAATGATCTGTTTTGACTTTAAAAGTCAACTGAAATCCATTGAACAAGCTGATATGAGACAAAATCAAGGTATGATTAGAACAAAAAAACTTATTTTTATGAATCAAACATGATTCAAATAAATTTGGATCAAAACAACTTGAAATCATCAAGAATTGCTAGATCAAATTTGACCAAAATTGACTTTTTAAAGGTCAAGCTGCTCAAATTGATAATTATCAACCAACAAACACTCTGACATAATCAATGGTTTAATATACATGATTCATATCTCATATCATACAAATGCCTGTGAACACCTAATCAAAATTTAATCATATTAACATCATGCATTACAATCATACAAGTTACTAAGATTCTCTTCTTAGTTGCAGATATGGCAAACCTTGTGTTTGCCAGAGATCACAATCTTTGTGCATATCTTAACCCTAATTCACCTAAGGCTGAGAACTACAGAGATATTTAATAAGCCATCTGATAGACCAAGCTTGTACATGCCATGACTGCAAGACCTGAGATATATGAAGACCACATTGTCCAATTCTGGACAAATGCTCATCTGGAAGAGATGCAAGATTAACAAGTTGTGGTTTCCACTATGCATGATCAACAAATCATTATCTTAGAAGAAGTGATAAGGAGGGTACCACAGTTAGGTGAGAACTATGTTCTACATGTGTTTCGATAGATAGGCTACACTGGTACCATTAACAAGAAGCTGAAAAGGACCTAATCATTGAGAAAGATGTTGAAGAGTCTCTGAAAGCTACTGAAAGCTACCTTTGAAGTGCAGAAGAGTGTAGATAAAGCTGGTCCATCTCATTCCTAAAGGTTTCTAACAATCAAATAGGCAAAACAACAATCATACATATCTAACCACTCAATCAATCAAAACATCAAGTCATACATAACAGACATATCTCACATATCATAACATTAATCATTCATGTATGTCATACATATTATCAAACATAACAACATTCATGAAAGTAACAAGTCTTACAAGCAAATATATATGAATCAGAACATACAAGGAAATCTGATTACACATGTGTAATTAGTTAATCATGCAATCATACTTGCAATCAACCAATCAATCAGTATAAGTGAAATCATGCAATCATTAAAAACAAACACAAAAAACACATTATCACTAACAAACAAAATATAAACAAGCAAACATCAAAGACTGGCAACACCATCCTTAGGGGGAGTATTGTTGGACTCTACAAGTGTATAAAAAGGATAATGCTTGCCATAATCAAACATAATGTGTTCTAACATTCAAACAATCATTAAATAACACATAAACATCATTAACATTCACAAAATACACTAATTAAGTTTAAATTCCTTTTTTAGGTTTGTAGATAAAAATGAATTTTTGCTTAAGTGTCCACAGCGGATGGAGATTTGTTCACAGCAGATGAACAAGAAGATGCAGCAGACGAAAAACACAGTCTAAGTGCCCGTAGTGAATGATCAGTCATAGACAGCGGATGACCAAGTCCACAGCTGATGAATAGTCCACAACGGATGTACATCTACAGCGGATGCACACTCCACAACGGAAAACAACAAAGCAAACACTAAATGTTCATAGTGGACAACATCCAAGGCATATCGAATAAGTTATTCAACATTCACAGCGGACACTTATCATCCACAGTGGACAGCTAATCATCCACATTGCATGACTTATAGACTTAGGATTATATGTATTTTGTTTACATTAGGGTATTTTTGTAACTGTACATAGATCATTATATAGGTTATAAATAGTAGTATACCCTAATCCTTTGTAAGCTTCTGAACAATTAATCAAACAAGCAGTTATTATTATGCAAGCATACAAACACACACACAATCATACACACACATTGATCTCATATCATTAGTCATGGGTTTCCGCACTATGATTAATGAGTATTGAATCAATAACAACTTGTTGTTATCTTTGAGAGATTGAAATTAATCCTTGGGGGAATTCATTGTTATGTTCTTGGGTTCTAAGTTCAAAACCTAAAAAGTGAATTCCATTAAAAGTCAAGAGTTTTCTTCAGCATTATGACACTCTGCTTCCAAGTCTTAGGCAAAGAGTGAAGGATATTCTTGTTCAAATCTTTTTCTTTGTGAGTGACCCCCATCATATCAAGATCATTAACCAGCTGGACAAACCTATGTAGTTGTTTGCAAATTAATTCTCCCTTGATATGATGGAAAGTCTCATACTGATTGATTAGTTTGTCCTTGTTAATCTTAGTAACTTCACTACTTTCCTCACACATAATGTTGAGTGCATCCCATACTCCTTTAGCAATAGTGTACTTCTCAAGCCTTTTCAACACATCCATCTTCAGTGCTTGAGTAAGTAGGGAGTAGGCATTCGTATCAATGTTCGTAGTCTTCTGGATCATTAACTATAATTGGATCTTTAACAGGAATTCTTGCATTCCTATATTGATCAGCATCCAAAGATGTAAGAATGTGACAACCTTTATGTATTAAGATCCAGTAATCTGCATCAACACCAATGAGATAATTCCTGAATCTAATTTTACATTGTTTAAATTCAGACTTATGTTTTAACATTGGTGGTTTAGGGTTATGGCAAAGTTCAGCTGAGCTTAGTGTATCCATGATTGTTACTTAATTTTAATTGGTTTAGATAGTGATTAGATTGATTTTAGCTTTAGTGTATTGATTTTAAGATTAATTGTAAGTTTAAAATATCCAATCAGTCCAAAGTCTAAATAATAGATAAGTGTCAAAATTAATACGGAGAACAGTCCTTGGATACAAATGCTGACGATTTAATGTTGTGAACAGTGAAACAGACGAATGCGGTAAATAGTTCTTTAAACAAATGCGAGGAAAAGTAGCAGTCCTCAAACATTTGTATGATCAACAATATGATGAATAGTGTATTCAAAGTAATATGATGAATAGTTGTATAAGCAATTGTGATTAACAATGATTTCAAGGCAAATGTGGTGAACAGTTGTCACTGACTGGGTCCGAGAATAGAATCTCAGTTGATGTGACTTCAACTATGATCGAATATAATGATTGAGTCAATGATTATGTAGCAGAAATACAGAATCAATGAACATTAAATGCTGAAAATACTCATAAATGCTTTGTATATTGATGTTGGTAAAAAGTTACAATGGGTGATAGGGCTTGCAGCAAGATACAGTAACTTATGTCCAACAATCTTGGCAAAAAAAGTGTGTACTATTCTATTTATAGGCCGATACAATGCCTGTACAAAATGACTAAACTATCCTGACAAGTATACATCAGAACACTAGTCTAAGTAAAAATGATAATAAGCATTTTTGAATGTTGATCTGCATTAACTAATGCAGATGTGTTGATCTTCATCAGCATTTCTTCTATTAAGCTTCCGCATTTTTGAATGTTCATCCGCATTAACTAATGCGGATAGCCGACACTTGTCTTTATTCTTCTGGTTTCTTCACCCGCATTACTTCTTGGACTTGTGGGAGTATCCAACCAGAACAACCTTTAACCACCTCTTGAATTGGCATGTATGATCCTTTTAGGGTCTAACAATACTCCCCCTAAGGATTATACAACCTATGTACTCAAGGGTTTGAGGGTGGTGGAGGTTGTGAAGATTCTTGTGGCTCGTCTATAGCAGGGGCTTGGACTATTATTGATGGAGCTGGTGCTGGTTCAGCCAATAAAGGATTCAGTATAGCCTTGATCATATTTGAGAAGTCTCTGGCTTCATTCATCTTGTCTCTTCTAAGCACATGGATCTTCATTTGGCTCATAGCATGAACAGCCTCAATAGGCATGTGCCTCAGAGATATGGGTTCCCACACATATACAGTGGAAAGTCCATCTCTGTGGATCAGTAAAGATCCATCAGCATCTACTTCATGCTTCACTATGTTTCCCAGCTGGAGAGGGACTTTCTCTCTCTTTCTTTGTTCCTTCTTTTTGTTGATTCTATCATAGGTTATCTTCAGAATCTTGATGCATTTAAAAAAGAAATACATATTAGCTTCTCCAAGCTTGTTATCTATTTCTTCGAAGTGTCTTGTAAATATGTAGTGGATATATGATTCATCTAACAGTCTCACCTCATATCCACTAAATAGCCTTATCTCCGATCCTTCCTTTCCTCCCCATTTTCTTTCAATCACCAACTCATAAGTCTTCTCATCATAGAACACATTTGAGATTGGTTTTGACTTGTGGGTTCTAGCACCCATCTTCCTTTTCAATGATTTAGTTGGTTTTACATTCAGCTCTGGAAATACCAACTCTTCTGTTGCTTTTGTCTTCTTCTTTTTTTCTAGAGGATTTTGGAAAGATTTGTCTTTCCTGATGCATATTGCTTTTAGAGATTTGAAGTTGTTTGTTTTCTTGAACATTTTCAGAATGTCTTCAAACTCATATCCTCTATACATGGCATTGTGATTGATCAATTCTAGCTCAACCAGTTCTTTAAGATCATGTATATGCAGCGAGTTCACTAGAGCAGTATACTCTATGAGGAACTAAACTAACCCTGAGATTCTCTTAACCATAAACATGTTCCAATCACTTTCATACTCCCAGGCAATAATTTTAACATCTACCTTGCCTTCTGGAGCAGACACACCCTAAATCATCTTTGAAGTGGTTAATCCTTCAAGCAGCTTCAATTGAGAGGGTTCAGTAACCCATTTAGGATTTCTGTGTAGCATGGGTGCCAAGACATCATGGTCTTTGGTAGTGAGTTAGACATCTTGAGTTGAAACACTAGTTCTGGGTTTCCTCCGTGCAACCTCTTTTTCAATAGTCTTTAATCTTTCTTTCTTTTTTTTTTTTGACTATCTTGAGGACTGCAGCTCTAAGGGAATTTGTCCCCATATTACCCAGTTTTCTTCTAGTGATCCTTGATCAGATAGGTAATCCTTCATTTCCCTGTCTGTCATGCTATAGGGATCAGGATAATGGGATATAGGCCCGTGAGACTGTTGAGTCTTTGTTGGAGTAAATGAGATTGGGGACTTTACTATCCTCTTTTCATAATCAGCCACATAAGTAGGATCAAGAAGTTTGAGCATCTTGTTGACTTTTTCTACCATTCCTTCATATGTCATCCTAAACACCTCATCAACATCATAACCGTGGTTAATCAAATACCTGGTTTTACCCATAAGATCATCGGTCTGAGCCTTCTTAACCATCTCTTCAACAGATGACACAACCTTAGCAGGACTGTATCTGAACAAAGGGTCATCAATCAAGCTTTCCTGATATCCTCCCTCTATCTGTCCTTTTTTAAGGACTATCACTTCGATGTTTTTCTTCAATTGTTCCGAAGCCTTCTCATGCTCATCTAGAAACTGAGCAACTCAAACCCAACCTGTGGTGGATCCTGGGTGACAAAGTAAAAGCCTTTGATCCTTTGCCCCATACTTTGAGATGCTCCTCCCCGCCAATCAAGCAGCGACGCTGCTCTTAGCTTTAAGCCACTATTGTTTGATTTGTTTCTTTGGAGCTGGTTCCTCTTATACCATAGGCATTTTGCCTTTGGCCTTTTCAGATAAGTACTTCCTTTTTCTGGAGTATGTGCATACGAGGGCCAGAAGAAGAGGGTATAGAGGCTTTAGCTTCTTGCTACTTTTTTTCTTTTTCAAGTTTTTTAGCTTCTTCTTTCTCTCTAAGCTTTTCACACAATCTTCTTTTAAGTTCCTTTTGATCATCAGTCAATGAGACAGCAGGAACAATCTTTAAGCTCAGTTCTTTTGCTAAGGGCACAGGGTTAGGAGGAATCACCACTATAGGTTCAACCGGTGCTCTGAGATCTTAACAAAATCCTAGAAATCTTCATCAATAATGAACTCTCTAGAGAAGTAGATGTCTAAGTCTTCAATCATTTCTTTCATTTCAGACTCTTCATCAAGTTTTTCTTCAGAAGTTTGGCCAGTGTATATAACCATAGCCATGCTTTCCTCTTCCTCCCTAACCTCATTGTGTGGAGTTTGCTGAATGGTCTCAGTAGTTCTTTGTCTCTTTGATAGTGGAGAGTCATCATCATCATTACTGCTCTCACCAGAGATACTTTCATCTTCTTTTGATTCTTTTTCTTTTTCACCCTCATCATCCTTATCTTTATCATTTTCATCATCATTCTTCTCATCCTTTTCTTTTGCCAGTTCTTCTTTAACCTTAATTAACATCTCTAGTTTAGAAACCCTTTTTGTTAGAGCTTCTATCTGTCTATGTAGATTAGATATGATATCAGTTTGGACATCAAGGAGATTCTCTTGTTCTTCCATTGCAAAAGTTTGAATGGTTGCAGAATCCAAGTGTCCACTAATTTCTTGTTTGGCTTGTTCTAGGGCTGCTTTAAGTCTATCAATCTCCTTTTCTTTTTCTTCTTTATCAGATTGATATTTGGCTTCCAGCTCTTTTAATTCTTTCTCCTTATCATCCAGCTCAAGGAGTCTATCTCTTTTGATCCCAGATCTTCTGTCTAGAAGTTTCTCCATTCTAGCTACCTTCAGTAATAGCTCAGAGATCATTTCATCCTTGGCATCCATCGATGGTTGATTTCAGATTCTATAAAGCTTTCTGATGCACCGGCCTCTGAATGTGTCTCTCAGGCCTTTGAAAATTAGGATGATGATCCTCCTCATCTGAAGATGATTCAGACCCATCTGATGAACTTGTAGATTCACTAGGTTCAACACATGCAATAGTAGCTTCTGGTGAAGAATGGATAGGAGATATGTGATGAGTGTGAATAGGAGATACTAGAGGAGATACTAGAGGAGAATGGACAGGTGATGCTGTAAAAGGTGAAGGAATATCAGCTTCTTGGACTAAAGGCCCAATGTGAAGATCACCACCTACATCATCCTGTGGTGACACTGACCTTAGTCCTTCTTCAGCCGGTTCATCATGCTCTTCAACAGTTTGATGATCAGGAGCAGCTAGATGTTCTTCTATAATCTCATGTACAACATCAGGAGCAACTTCCTCAGCTTGTTTTTCATGAACTTTTTCTGGATTGATCTGTTGTAACATCCATGGAAGTAAGGGAAAGAAAGTTCCACTATAGAAGTTCCTTGGATCTCTCTTCTTGATGTATTTGAAGGATTTGGCATTGTAGTGAGGGATGTCCATCACAGGTCCTTCTGATACAATATCAGGAAAAGCTTCATTGATGAAGCATTGGATGAACCATGGATACATCAGGAACATATGTCTTCTTCCTTCCTGAATGTTGGAGACTAGGCCATTGAACACATAAGCAGACATGTTGAATTGTTTGTTAGTGCATAAGGCACAAATAGCTGATGATGTAGTGATAGGGATGTCATTCCAACCAGTCTTCCTCTTTGACAGGCAATGTTGGAATAGATGAATCAGGAATCTCCATTGCAAGTCAACTAATCCCTTGACTATATGTTTTCCTTCAAATCCCCCTTCATAACAAATGTTTGCAAAAAAGGTCATGATGTCATCTTCTTCAAGTTCTTGCGGAGAGTTGGCATCATCCCCAAACTATAGACACTGTCTCACAGTTTGTTCAGAGATGGCTAGAGTGTGATCATCAGTGATCCTTCCTGATATGGTCCTCACACCATCTACTTCAGTCACTTCAGTAGTTCCGAAGAATGATCTGATGAAGTTTTCATAGATGATTGGTCTAATAGTGATGGCATGTGCTATTCTTATTATGGACACAAATCTGATCATGTCTCTCAAGCCTTTAGCTTCTGGTATATCAGGATCAAGGTATCCACTAACATTGTGGAGCTTGCTCCAAGTGAGGTTTGCCATAGATTCTTGTTTTGATACTACTTTGGATAAGAATCGAAATAGAGATGAAGTGGAGTTGGATGAACAATCGACGCAGTAGGTTTGTGATGATTTGGGTGATAGATGAACATCAGTATAAAAAATGCTTGTCGCACTATAGGTTCACTCAAATTTGAAAAGTATTAAATCACTCTCATTAATGTGGTTAAATAGTCGATTTAATGGCTTTCTCAAACTTGGCAAGTGTATGAACAAATGCAGAGGGCTTAAATTTTTATATTGTAGCAAATGCGAAAGGCTTTAACTTGTACGCATATGTGAACTGTGACAAATTTGGAAGCACAAAACTTGCCAACATTTGACCCTGTAACAAATGCGGAAGAACATTTTGACTTGTCCGCATTTACATTAACAAATGCTGATGAACAATTTGGTTGTCCGCATTTCTTGATCTTTTACCGCATTAGTTAGTGCTGATGGATGATAGTATTTCTATGCTTGGCATTATCCATCCGCATTAACTAAGGTTCAAACACTTATCATTACAGAAGTGTGTGGGCACAAAATTTATTTTTGAAACAAATACACAACAATTTTGTCCGCATTGATCAAGTCAACCGCATTTGGGAAATGCGGCTGAACAAAACTTAACCGCATAAAGAAATGCAAAAGCACAAAATTTTGTCCGCATAAGTTTTCTCGAATACTTTCAGAAATTTGTTGTACGTGTTGCACAAAATTTAACCCCTCAACTTGGGTTATTTTGCTTTTCTTTCTTTTTCTTCGCTTTTCTCTTCTTTTAAAATTTCCGGGTGTTATAAGTCCTCCTCAGGTTCCCATGTAGACTCGGATCCCTTTATATGTTTCCACTGTACTCGCACCAAAGGAACCACTTTATTCCTTAGCCTCTTCTCTTTCCTGTCAATGATAGCCACTGGTTGCTACACATAATTGAGCAGTTCGTCAACCTCGATGTCTTCCAGTGGTACCACCATATCCTCGTCAGCTAAGCACTTCCTCAGATGAGATACATGGAATGTAGGATGAATTCCACTTAACTCATCGGGCAACTCCAATCTATAGGCCACCTCTCCTACTCGAGCAATGATTCGGAAAGGCCCTATATACCTCGGGCTCAACTTGCCCCGCTTTCTAAACTGAATGATACCCTTCCAAGGTGAAACCTTCAACATAACCCTATCACCCACCTTGAATTCAATCGGTCTACGTCTCTTATCGGCATACGACTTTTGCCTATCTTTGGCTGCTTTCATAAAGGCTTTGATCTTTTCTAGCTTCCCAGTCGTAGCCTCAATCACTTCGATGCTTCCTAACTCCTTCTGACCAATTTCACCCCAGCATACGGGTGTCCTACACCTCCTACCGTATAGCATCTCATAGGGTGGCATACCAATGCTGGCATGATAACTGTTGTTGTATGAGAATTCAGCTAACGGTAAGTGTTCGTCCCAACTTCCTCCAAAGTCAATGACGCACGCCCGAAGCATATCCTTAAGCGTCTGAATAGTTCTTTCTGATTGACCATCCGTTGGAGGATGATAAGCCGTACTAATATGTAACCTCGTCCCCATCACATCGTGGAATCTCTTCCAAAACTTGGATGTAAACCGGGTGTCACGGTCAGACACAATAGACACCGATACACCATGACGAGTCACAATCTCCTTGATGAAAAGATCCGCTAACCTCTCAGATGAATACGTTTCACAGATCGGTAGGAAGTGAGCACTCTTCGTCAGACGGTCGACTATCACCCATATGGCATCATACCCTCTTGCCGTTCGCTGCAGCTTCGTAATAAAATCCATGGTGATATGCTCCCATTTCCACTCGGGTATATCCAAAGGTTGGATCTCCCCGTATGGCTTCTGATGCTCTGCCTTCACTTGCAAACAAGTAAGGCACTTACTCACGTACTCCGCTACGTCGCGCTTCATACCGGGCCACCAATAATCTTTCTTCATATCATGATACATCTTTGTAGCACCGGGATGAATGGAGTATCGAGTCTTATGAGCTTCATCCATGATCTTTCCACGTAAATCTCCATAACAAGGAATCCACATTCGCCCAAATCGGGTTCTAACACTGAGAGTGTTTTCACCCAGTTCCGTGACTAAACCTCTCATCCTTTCGGAGTTAAGGCGTTCTTCTTTCAACGCCTCGTCTTGAAACTCCTTGACCTACTTCATAACATCAGAGGTCATAACCAATTGATAAGCTTTCACCCGGATCAGTTCAGGCCTCTCCTTTCGGCTAAGGGCATCCGCCACTACGTTGGCTTTGCCCGGATGGTAATGGATCTCACAATCATAATCCTTAATGAGCTCCAACCATCGCCTTTGTCTCATATTCAAATCCTTCTGCTCGAAAAAGTACTTCAAGCTCTTGTGGTCGGTGAAGATAGTGCACTTCGTCCCATATAAGTAGTGCCTCCAAATCTTCAATGCGAAGACGACAGCCGCCAACTCCAAGTCATGAGTAGGGTAATTAACCTCATGAACTTTCAGCTGTCAGGATGTGTAGGCTATAACCTTCCCTCGCTGCATCAACACGCAACCCAATCCCAAATAAGAAGCATCTGAATAAACCACCAAATCATTGCTTCCTTCAGGTAATGACAAGACTGGAGCTTGCGTCAACCTCGTATTTAGCTCCTCAAATGCCTTTTCTTGCTCTTGACCCCATACGAATTTCATGTCCTTACGGGTCAGTTTGGTCAACGGAGAAGCTATCTTTGAGAAGTTTTGGATGAATCTTCTATAATAGCCCGCCAATCCCAGGAAACTACGAATCTCGGATAGCGTCTTTGGAGACTTCCATTGCATCACAGCTTGTACTTTTGCTGGGTCGACCATGATTCCTTCGAGATTCACCACGTGACCCAAAAACTCAACTTCCCGCAACTAGAACGCGCACTTGGAGAACTTGGCATACAACTTCTCCCTTCTAAGCGTCTCCAATACTTCCCGAATATGACCGGCATGCTCCTCCTCGCTCCTTGAATAAATCAGGATATCGTCGATAAACACAATCACCAATTTATCGAACATCGGCCGGCACACTCGATTCATCAAATCCATAAAAGCAGCTGGCGTGTTGGTTAAACCAAAAGACATAACGAGAAACTCATAGTGTCCATAACGAGTGCGAAAAGCTGTTTTAGGAATATCCTGCTCCTTCACCTTCAGCTGATGATAACCCGATCGAAGATCTATCCTCGAGAACCAACTGGCACCTTGGAGTTGATCAAACAAGTCGTCGATTCTGGGTAGAGGATATCGGTTCTTCACCGTCAACTTATTCAACTCATGGTAGTCGATGCACATCCTCATGCTACCGTCCTTCTTTTTTATCCAATAGTTCTTGCAATTGAATCATCAGTTCTTTCAACTCCGTTGGAGCCAATCGATACGGTACCTTAGCAACGGGCTGAGCACCAGGTATCAAATAAATCTGGAACTCGATCTCACGGTCTGGTGGCACACCTGGTAAATCTTCTGGAAACACATCGGGAAAATCGCACACAACCGGTATGTTGGACAATTGTGGTGTTGACGTGTCCACATCTTTCACATAAGCCAGGTAAGCACTACACCCACGCCTCATGCACTTCTCCGCCACCACCATCGAAATTACCTTTGGAATCGTAGTAACTCGATCACCGTAGATCGTCACCGAACTCCCATCAGGCGGTGTCCGACGGATCATCTTCTTGCGACACACGATATTTGCTTCATAGGCCATTAACCAGTCCATCCCTAGGACTACATCAAACCCACCTAAGGTCATCACAAACAGTCTAGCAGGAAACCTATGAACTTCTAGTTCTATGTCACAGCCTTCTATTAGATCAGAGATCCTAGTCGACTTACCTATGATAGTTTCTACATCAAAGGGCTCATCAATGCTTCTACTTCTAACGGGCAAATTAGCACAGAAAGAAGCAGAAATAAAACTCCTACTAGCACCAGAATCAAATAACACAGAAACAAGAGTTTGGTTTACTAGAAACGTACCTGACACAACATCGGGGTCCGTCCTAGCCTCCTCCTTGGTCATCATGAAAGCTCTGGCGCTCGCCTTCTGCCCTTCAGTTCCAGTCGTCTTCCTTGCTCCAGAACTCTCCACCCTTGGCTTCTTGCAATCCTTGCTCAGGTGACCCTCTCCGCCACAGTTAAAACACCTTGTCACCACATAATTCTTTGCTATGTGACCAGGCTCCCCACACTTGAAGCAGAGTTTGATCCCTATCTGCACTCTCCAGTATGTTCCCTTCCATATTTACCACACTTCCTTGTCCTCGCACAAGAGGCGGTCACTCGCCAGTCGTCCACCCTTGCAACCTTGTTGTTTGGAGCAACACCACCGCGTCCAAACCGCTTCCCGTTCCAGTTTCGATCACCCCCACCACTTTTCTTGCTCACTTCAACCACCGTCACCTCCTTTTCATCATACAACCTTCCAAGCATATCGACCACCAACCTATACGTGCTCGGCCGGGCGACGATCATGTGCTTGCGAATATCCGCCGGCAGACCTTGGATGTACCTCTTTATCTTTCGTGACACAGGTGTCACCTGATCTGGCACCAATCGCGCCATCTTGTTAAACTTAGTGGTGTACTGTTGGTGCGTCATGGTTGCCGCCTCCAGCTGTAGGAACTCCCTCTCAATCTTATCCAGTTTCCTGTGAGGACAGAACTCCTCAATCACCAACTTCTTCAGCTCATCCCACCTCATCTTTCCAATCGCTCTGCTACCCTCAGCCTGGACAATATTGTCCCACCAGCATAACGCCGAGTCCACAAATGAATGAGTGGCAAACTTCACCTTCTGGTCCTCCCTGCACTCACTGATATCGAGCACAACCTCCATCTCTCTCACCCATCGATAAGCAGCAGCAGCGTTGCCATTGCCATCAAAAGTCGGGGCTTTGCATCTCTGGAATGCCCCATAAGTACAGCCCCGAGCTATTCCTGGCATCGCTTCTTCCTCCTCCTCATCACTTCGGACAACCTTCTCAGTCTCCCGTTGCCCCGCCTCTCCCGCGGTCTTCTCTTTCTCCTTCTTCTCATCTTCCCTTATAGCTCTGATCACTTCGACCACCACAGACGGCAGGATCGTCTGCATGACCTGGTGAACCTCCTCAATAACAGCCTCTTTCACCGAGGCTCTTAGATTAGCACTCTTATCACCACCTTCCTGGTGATGAGTCTCGGGCTCTTCAGGTGCCCTTTCCGCAGCCTTAGCACCACCTCTTGTGGCCCGTGGTCCAGCACCACGTCCACCACGACCTCCACCTCTAGAAGCTTTTGATGATCTACCACCAGCCATCCTCTAACACGCTATAAGATTCAAACACCAACACGGTCATTCAAGGTAATAGCTTAGTTTATGTCAAGTATAGTAAGTCCCTAATTACAGTGGCCAGTTGTGATTAGCCACTTACTTTACTCTTCATACCCCAAGCATTTCCTATCCTGACTACACCAGTATCCAAATCTACTAAAAGTACATAAAGCAGATAACATGAGCACATAATACCTGTTAATATGAAAAAAAATACCTGATAGCACGTAGCTACTTGGGCTGACATCCTTCCATTTGTCCCATTCTCAGTTTAAGTTTAGGTTTATTGGAAAATATTTACCCATTTATCTTAAACTTTGGCTCTGATACCAACTTGTAAGGCCCCGTTCCAGGGACACTCACAGTTGGGCATTCATCGCACATAATATTTCAAAATCACATTAAAATTTATCAAACATTGTAGCAGAATAATTTAACGAAACCATTTCATATATTAATAATTACTGTTTACAACATTATTACATTACAAATTATCGTCTGGTTTCATTACTACACAAAAACATCATTGTTACATAAAATGGATGCTAGTCCAAATACGCCAAGCAGCTTCACCCCGTGCCATCCTCAGCAACCTTTACCTGCCAACTGAAAAATGCATAAAAGTCAGTGTTGCTAAGTGAGTTCTAGTTTTATAATAAAATACTTTACCTTTGTTTAGAAAACTTTCCATTACTTTCATTCGCGGTCATACATCATACGTTCATACAGATAATATTTATTATTATCTTTCATCATCATTCATTATCGTACGTCATTCGTCTTTCATCATTATCTTTCACTTTCATCTGGACCAATGTCATGTGCTATACCCCGAACATTGTGCACGAAGCTGGTTACTGGGCCGAAGTCTATAAATAGAGCCCTAACATTGTGCACGAAGCTGACTCCAGGGGCAAGCGACAAAGGTCCCATATGTTTGGTCAATCACAAGGATTGGAACCCCGTGTGCATCCTTCTGGGTTAGCTAAACCGCACACAGTTGAGCTAACACCCTTCATTGGATGTGAACCTCCTTACGTTTGCTTGCAAGACTCTTCTTTCATTCTTTACGTTCCACTTTTCATTAACATTAACTTCCGCTTTCATTATATAATACTTTACGTTTATTAACATAATCACACCACGTAAAGCCACGGAATAATACATAATAAGGAACATAAAGAAACAGACCATAAACATACATAACATCATCATATAATCATCACATATCATCCCCGGAAACATCCCAAATCATAGCCTAAAAATCCTTTTTTCCCGAAAATTTCAGAAAATTTTCTAAGTCTTTAGGCGCATGAGCACTATGCGGGCGCACGAATACTTAGGCACATGGGCGACTCAGGCGCATGGGCACTATTTGGGCGCACGAGCCTTACTTAGCCGCATGGGCAGATTTCTGGGCGCATGGATACTATGCAGGCGCATGAGCCTTGTTTAGGCGCATGGACACTTAGGCGTTTTGGCAGTTGGGGGTATGGGCATACTTAGGCTCCTGGGCATAATCCTAGGCGCATGGGCACTATTTGTGCGCACGAACCTTAGGCGTTTGGGTACTGTTCGGGCGCACGATCTTAGGCGCATGGCCAACTGTTTCTAACTAACTCCATTTTCAGACCTCAAATCATCAATTTAACTTGTTCTTAGCCTAGTTTCTAGCATACTAAGCATCAAACAAGCATAAAACCATGAACATAATCAAAATCATCCTGAACATACACCCTCCCAATAGAGCACACACACATACATACGGGTACACACCCAAATTTTATAAAAACGTTTAATCATGCATTTACAGCCCCAAAATCAGTTAAAACATTTAAAAAAAATGGGGATCTAGAACTCACCTCTTGCAACTTCCAAGTAAGACTTCTTCAAACCCGAATGCTTATGAGTTCAAACACCTAGAAACACCAAAACACACAACCTAGCATATACAAGCATATAAGCACATATCCGAAGGCTGAAAATCAACCAAGAACACTCTAATAATCAAAACACTAACGTGAATTCAGCTTTTTCTTCTTCCTCTCTTTAAAACCGAGAGAATTCTCTGCTTTCTCTCTCTAGAAAATCGATAGAAAGATTGTACAGGGGTCATGGGCGGCCATGACCACCTTTTGAACAAATTAATATCAAGCTTTGTCCATTGTTCAACTTTAACCCCTCAACTTGGGTTATTTTGCTTTTCTTTCTTTTTCTTCGCTTTTCTCTTCTTTTAAAATTTCCGGGTGTTACAAAGAAAGTCTATGCCAAATTCTTCAACTCTGAATTCTAGTTGCGTGAAGTGAGTTTCTTTATCAAGTGGTCAATGAGAATGGAATTCCCATTGATCTGAGTAAAATTGAAGCAGTTAAGAAGTGGGATACACCTAAGACGCCTTCGAAAATTTGACAATTCTTAGGATTAGCTGGATACTACAAATGGTTCATTGAAAAATTTTCAAATATTGTCCAACCATTGACGATGTTCACCCAAATGGATATGAAATTCGATTGGGGGATCTAGGAAGGAAGAAGCTTTTCAAACATTAAAGGACAAGTTGTATAACGCGTCGATGTTGACCTTTCCGAATGGGCTAAATAATTTCATGGTAATCTATGACGCATAACATCAACAACTTGGTTGCATGCTAATGGGGAAAGATAAAGTGATTGTTTATGCCTCTTGGCAGCTCAAAAATCATGAGAAGAATTTTATGACGCGTGATTTAGAATTGGGTAGTATCATCACTTAAGATTTGGTGGCACTATTTGTATGGAATGAAGTGTGTCCTTTGTACTGATCATAAGAGCCTTCGACACAAATTTGATTAAAAGGTATCGAACATGCGTTAGAGACGATGCATTAAGTAGGAAGGAGCGTATTAAACCCTTACGTGCACGAGCTTTGGGAATGACCATCCAATTAAACCTTAAAGCTCAGATTTTATCAGCGCAGGTTAAGGCATTAAAGGAAGAGAATATTACAAACGAGGAGTTCCTTGGATTAGGTAACCAAATGAAACGCAAAGATGATGGTGTATAATATTTCATGGACCACATATGGGTGCCAAAGCGAGGAAATGTATGGGAATTGATTATGATTGAGGCACATAAGTTGAAATACTACATTCATCCTGGCACAAACAAGATGTATCAAGATCATAAGAAATAGCGTTGGTGGCAAGGTATGAACAAGGATATTGCCTCTTATATCGGTAGATGTTTAACTTGCTCCCTGGTTAAAGCATTACATCAGAAGCCTTCAGGATCGCTGCAGAAACAAGGAAATCTTGAATGGAAATGGGAAAACATAGTGATGGATTTCTTTACTAAGTTGCCAAGGACAAGTAGCAGGCATGACTCGATTTAGGTTATTGTAAACTGAATTACAAAATCTGCTCATTTCTTACCAATTCGAGAAGATTACAAAACGGAGAAGCTAGCAAGGATCTGTGTGAATGAAATCTTCGCTAGGGATAGGAATTCTAAGTTGATCATATTGGATCGTGATAGTCGGTTTATGTCAAGGTTCTGGCATACTCTTCAAAAGGAAATGGGTAATCGGTTAGACATTTGTATCGTCTATCATCCACAAACGGATAGTTAAAGTGAAAGCTACTATCCAGAACCTTGAATACATACTTATGGCATGTCTGATTGATTTTTGTTGGAGTTGGGATACTCATTTGCCATTAATTGAGTCCTCTTATAACCATATTTAACGTACGAGCATCATTGTGTGTTCCATTTGAGACATTGTTCGTAAGGACCTGTAGATCACAAGTTTGTTGGTCTTTGGTCGTTGAAAGCCAGTTAATAGGTCTTGAGATCATTCACGAAACAATCGATAAGATATTTTAAATCAAAGACAGACATAAGGCGACCAGAGATTGTTAGAAAAGTTATGCTGTTAATCGACGGAAACTGTTGGAGTTATGTGCGGGATATAGTGTTTTGCTGAAGGTTTCTCCCTGGAAAGGTATTGTGTGGTTTAAAAAGAAAGAAAAGTTAGCCTCGAGGTACGTGCGACAATTCAAAATCACTAAAAGGATTGATCTTGAAGTGTATTGATTAAAGTTACCCCACGAATTTAGCGGTGTGCATGATACGCGTCACATATCTAATCTTAAAAAGTGTTTAGCCGATGGTTCTCCTCATATACTTGTCTAGGAAATTCGAATTGATTGGAAGTTCTTTTCTATAGAATAACAGTTGTATATTATGGATAGAGAGGTTAAGCGGTTGAAGCACAACAAGATTTCAATTATTAGTGTTTGATGGAATTTCTAACGAGGGCATGAGCTTACATGAGAACGAGAAGACCAGATTAAATTGAAGTATCCTCATCTGTTTTTGAATAGAGCTTTAGGATCTAACTCTAGCAGAATTTCGAGACGAAATTATCTCAACTAGGGGATACTGTGACATCCGTCACTCTTAGATCCATTAACTAACCCGAAGCTCGTTATCTTTCAATTATGCTTTTATAGTTTTCGTGAAATTAGTGAGTTCGTAATGATATTAATTGATATCGTTAGTTAGTTGCATGAAACTCTAATTTATAAATTAATAGAACAGATTAATAATATATATTATTTATATTAGTATTACTATTATCATCATCATTATTAATATCATTATATGTATATATATATATAAATATATATTATCATTCATAGAAAAACCTATCGAATAGTACTCGCGACACCACGAAACTTGCACACACTAATATTATATTGAGTCACGTCATAACCCGTATATATATATATACCTTTAAGTTGGTTCGTTAAGGGTTACGTTTTAAAAGTTTGGGTTAAATAAAGTAGAATTATATAGTTTAGGGTTTAAAATAAATATTATTCAAACTAAAATGAATTAATTCCTAATTAATTCAGGGTTTAAAGTGTAAATTTTATTATTATATAAATAAATAAAAAAAAAATCTAAATCGAAACCATCCCCTCCCGCCGTGCACCGTAGCCGTGAGTTTTCCCCGGCCGTCGACCACCAACTAAGCAGCCCCCTTCCGTCGTCACTCCGTTGCACCATTTCACAGGTAAGTGTTCGTCGTTTCATTTCGTTTCGTTAAGTTTCGTTATCGTTTCGGTATGACTCGGTGGTTCGATGGTGACGCATGTTGTGTATGTGGGTGCGTCGGTGTGTCACGGTGGTGGTGCAACGTGTGTGTATGGTGGCTATATATATATGTATATGTAAATTGTGTGTGTATGTGTTGGTTTATATAGATCATGTGTGTGTATGGCAGCCATATATATATGTAAATTGTGTGTGTATGTGTTTGTTTATATAGATCATGTGTCATGTGTGTGTATGGCAGCCATATATATATGTATATATTGTGTGTTAGTGTGTGTTGAATAATGTATATTGGGTGTGTGTGAATTAGTGTGTGTATGTATGTGAACCGTGAGTGTTTGGTTGTTGTGTGTGTGTTTTGATTTGGTTTGTGTGAGGGGTGTGTGTGTGTTTGTAATGTGTGTGTGTTAGCAGGGTGTGTGTGTGTATGTCAGTACATGTACATATGTATTAAAATGTTTGTGTGTGTATATATATATATAGTGTGTGTTTAAGGTTAAGTATATATGTGATATATAACTATGTGTGTGGATGTATGTATTTGTATATTATGAATGTATACATATGCACGTGTCATGTCATATGTGTGGTTGAGTATGTCAATGGGAACATAAAATAGTGTCGGTTGGTTTCTCGGGTCAATAATGGTCAATAATTGGGGGATTGAGATCAAAGGATAAAGGTTGTATTTTAGACAGTTTACTGTCAGAAAATTGGGTTATTGTGTGCGAGTGATAACTTGGTCATATGAAGTCCAAAATGAATGACTTTAAAGTCTAAAACTAAGTTTAAAAAGTCTAGTTTTCAAGCCAATTGGTCTCTTCATGAGCCATGATGTTTTGAGCACCTAAACGATTGATACAAAAAAAAAAAAAGATTGATTAAAATTGAATTTCTGGCAGATTGTTTGGTCCAAATTTCGAACCACATATCTCTCTCAAATTTTATCAAAATGATCAGATTTTCTCCAGAAACGAAATTCCATGTGTTATCTTTAAAATCCAATTGGTCTCGCATCATTTCGTGATCGTCTCAACCTCCAAACGGATTTTACAAAATCTGTATGTAATAAGTAAGATATGCTACATACTTTCTAATTTGCTAAATTGAGGGTAAAAATTTAAACAACTAAATTAAGCTAAAATTTGAAATAAAGATTAATAAATACATATATGATATGCTATGGTATAAATGTGTTATCGTGTTGAAATAATGCATGCGTCTTGTGAGCCATGTAATTCTAAATATATAAATATATATGTAAATAATAGTGGTGTGTATATATACTATTTATATGCATATATATTTACTCATGTTAATAATGGGACTAACCAGATTATTTAGGTGTATATATATACATGATGTCAGTCGCACGTCAAACCCGAATCGACCCGAGAAAGATCGAATGTGTTATAATGTTTACTAGACGTGTTACAAGTTCAACTATATATTGTGATAGTTGTTTGATTGCCTGGGTTTACGTGCGTTGCAAGAAGTCTTTTTGATTTCATTACTTGTTGTATCACACAAGGTGAGTTTCACGGCCCTGTTTTATTACAATTATTTATAAACATCAAGGGGGAAAAGTATGATCAATTTTTTTTTTCTATGCTTTGAACTCATTTATTCATTCGGGGCTATTTGTTACTGTTTGCAAGTTTATATCTGGTACATGCTTGAGTTTTCTGTGTGGTTTTTTATTCACAACTATTTAACTCCGGTGTTGGAGCCGACGGACAGATATTGATAGTACTATTGGGTTGACACCCCCACCCTTGTTTGTTGGTATACTAGTTGGGACTGACAGTGGCCACGGACGGGCCCTAGGGTGAATATGTTCCGACAAGATCTGTGTGGTTCGTCATGGGTTTAGTTGTGAGGCTCATGTTTACATGTAATATTGTTTGCCTATAACAGTATGCACTTATGTCCAATCAAACAATTACACAGTATCAAATTTATTTATTACTTAAACCTGCGAACTCACCAACATACGTTGACCTTTTTCAGCATATCTTTTCAGGTAACAATCAGTAAGGATAGCTAAATATGATACCTTAGTGATGACCTAAGGGAATAAAGCTAAGATTGCTTGACATTATAAACAATTATTGTTGACTTGTTTTTATTATTCTGAATATTGTTTTACTTAGACTTGTTCCCGAGTTGTGGGAATTCATGTGGATTATATTTGTTTGACTATACTGTCGTGAATTGACTAACTACGACACAAGTCACCATTTGTGTCGGGTGACGTCATGACACGTTTTTGCATCATTTAATGCTTATCTATTAATTAAAAATGTGTTATGACGATCCCGTCCGTTACCTCCTCGTGTTTCCGATATAAGTAGGGGTGTGACACGACAGAGGTGGGGGTGTCAACCCGTTAATACTAACAATACCTCTCCATGATGTCAAAGTCACAATAACAAGCCCAAGTCCAAATACACATTCATGAATGAACATCCAGACTCAACCCATGACCCAAACCACATACATTGTCCCAAATTAGTCTAAAAGACACGGAATAGTCCAAAACCATGAGCATGCTTTTCCCCCCAAGTAAAACATATTAAAAAAGAGCCGTGAAACTCACCTCTAAATAGTATAGTCCAAAGTTCATAATACGCAAAGCAAGCACTGAAAGTACAAATCACAAAAGGATTACTAAAGACCAAAAAGACTGACCAATATGGGTCCTTAATGTCTATCAAGGTTCTATTTTATGAAAACATGATTTTCTAATAGAACAAGTCCAAAGCCAGATTTAAACTTTAAATCTCGTCTCGTTTAGTATTTTAGTTGTCGCTTTTAACTACTTTATTAATGTCCTTTGATAAACATCTATTAGCCCATACTCAATGAGTTATAGAAAATATTAACTTATTCTTTTAACTGCCATTTAACCAATTTTGAATACAAAATTTGTCGTTATTTGATTATTTAGTTTCAAAACTTTAGTTTTATGTTTATCAAAATATTTCAGCATGTATATCTGATTGCGCACCAGTTTTGAAGAAACTACTTGGTGCTCGAAATGGTAACGAAATATTGCTTAATAGGTATCATTTGAAAGATAAGACTTTAGATTAAACTCCATAAAAAGAATCATCTCCATTGGAGAAAGTATAAGAATGATATGACTCGACGAACACAGACTAACCTGCTGTCTAGATTCGGCAGTTTTGACCTTCAGTTTTGTCTGTCGCGTTTGGAGGACCAAACGATGTTGAAACGACACGAGACCACTTTGGTTGGTTAGAGGACTCATTGAACTTGTTTTTAGACTAAAAATTAGACTCATTTGGACTTATTATGATGATATTATGACCTGTACTAAACGTCTCATTTTTCTGATAGCAATCTGTCTACTTTCTTAATCTTGTCCTCTTGCATCCCAAACCTCAATATTTGACTATTATTAACCCCAGACCTTAAAGAACGTTTATTCCATGGACTAATTGACAAAAAATTGTATTAGAAACTTTGATTATAGCAAGTTTTCTGTCCCACAATAGTTAGTTTAGATTTTCATCTCCCGGTTCACATTATTAGTTAATCGGTACATAGTTTTGATTGTCTAACGCGTCCATCCATTCAAGAAACAAGATTAATGATTTAAAAAACGATTTATAAGTCCAAGATGTTGATTATGAACAGGTTATCCAAGATTACAACCCAACTTTGATGGATTCAAAGAATATATATATAAAGATTGAGAATTAGGGTTATATCATTTAGAAGTTTTAATACCCGAAACAACTAGATATTCACGATTCAATGTCCAAAACCAAGAATACAAGATTATTAGATGATGATTTAGAGATTTGATGATAAAAATCATCAAGAACATGAACATTGAAAACTAAAATCATCAAAATAAATGATTTTCTTACCGGTAAAAGTGTAGATGATCAAGTGTTGCACAAAAATCAACCTTGATTGCTAGAATATCATCAAAATTAAAGAAATTGATGCTGATGGTTAGCGATTTGAATTAAGAAAAAGAAGAGGATGGATGATTGCAAAAAAATCAACCTTGATTGCTAGGGTTTTCTCTAGAGAGAAAACTTGGAGAGAAAGATTGCAAAAATAAAACAAATAAAAGAAAACAAGGGGGAACTCCCCCCTTTTTGATGGAATTCTGCCAAGGGAGGCCAAGGATGGGCCTCCTAGGCCCGTTGCTCGTCTCGTCCAATTTCATCTCGTCCCGATCTTTGTGTCGTTCAACTTTCACGTTTTTGAATTCTATGCGTTCTTACGATTCTAACGGACTATTATATGCTATATAAATTATTTAATTTACATATTTTTAAATTAAATTATGTTTATTTAGTATGCTTTAGGCAAAGCCCACATGTACGATTTTTGTTTGCGTTCTCATCTAAAGATTTATATTCTTACATTTTTAAGTCTTTAATCCAATGCCAAACACGCAACCATCATGCTAAGACCAAATCGTTAAACGTACATTGTCACCATGCCCTAGGCCCACTAGAACATGTTAAGCCTATAATACAAAATTCTAGAACTTAGCATGTCCATACGCGTCTAACGTACTATACTCAGATCAAGCCCACATTAGGTCAACTTTCAAGTCAAAGATCACATTAAGACCAAGTCAAAGTCAAAAAATCAAAGTCAAAGTCAAAAAGTCAAAGTCAAGGTTTAGTGCACTTATTTATGAGACGGATGCCACAGTATCCCCCAGTTGAGAGAATTTCGTCCCCAAATTCAGCAAGAGTTTATCAACCGTGCCTTCTATGAATAGGTGATTCTACTTAGTACTCAATTGATCTTTTCGCACATAGATAAGGTTAATGTACTAACTTTGAGTTACAACTAACCTTTACAATGGGGAGTCAACTACTACTTAAAGTCCTAACTTCCTTATCCATAATCTCTACCAGTACTTTGACGAATCAAATTTTACCGTCCGCTCGAATATCTTCGATCGACACATATATGGTTTCATCCGCAAGACACTACTTGAGTTTTGATGCATGGAACGAGTCATGCACCCCTATCAGTTCTTCCTGTAACTCAAACCGATAATCAATTGACCAAATCCATTTGGTAGTCTTAATTGTACTTACCAATATATGTGCTAATTTGTTCTTTTTTCCAGACAAACAATGCCTTTTCAAGGCAACAGCTCGTATTCTGCCTATAAAAAAAACAAAGTCTCTTGAGATTGCTTTTTAGGTTTACAACCTATTTACGAATATCTTCATTGTATGATTGTTTTCCATTACCAAAACTTAGATTACAGTCCGAATTCCAATTTCACATTCAATGTATCATTACTGTTTATATATATGGTGTACCGCAGCTAACCCACCACACTACTAACATCTTGATAGTGTACTAGTCACCACTGTAACTAATTACCAAATCAACTAATGTTTGAGAGTATGAGCCTAAAGCAAGGCATCCTTTGATTGTCAATCTAAATTTCAAACAATCTTGAGTTGCCTTTAGTTTGTCCTTAATCCAAAAGCGCTAATCATTCATCTCTTAAATGATTTATGATCCATTCATCTAAGTTTACCCGACTTCTACCCATTACACCAGTGACCGACACTTATATCTGTTTAGTGCCTCGAACGGTGCTCCTATAAGACTCTCATTGCAGTTATTATTATAAGAAAATTCAACCAATGGTTTGTGAGTCTCCTAGCTACCTCCAAGTCAATGCTAAACACCTTAACATACCCTCCAACGTTCGAATAGGTCACTCACTCATACCATCAGTATGATAGTGATAAGTCACACTCATGTCCAGACGTGTACCCAACACCTACTATGAACTATGCCGGATCGTTGCATGAAACGACCGGCATGAATAGAAATAATCGACATTAGGTATTCCATGTCTATCCAAAACTTCTCTAACGTAAATCCTTGCCAACTTTTTCATCTCGTAGTCCTCACGAATATTCAGGAAATGGGAAGATTTGATCATTTAATCCGTAATAACCCAAATCAAATTGTGCTCACAACTAATCCTTATTAGTTTGGTGAGGTGGTCCACAATAATGTTTTCCAATTCCGTCCTAGAAACTCAGGCTATTACAACAATGATGCCCCGCTTTAACCTTTGAACAAGTTAGAGATTTGCACACGTTGTACACTATGTCCCCTTTCATTCCAGGCCACCAAGACAAGTCCTTACGATCATGGCACCTCTTGTTAGCACCAAGATAAATAGTATACTTATACTTGTGTGCTTCATCCAACACCAATGTCTACACATTCCCAATAAATGAAACCTAAATTTGCTTATTAAAGTACAATCCTCCATCGATCTTTTTGTACGAACTGTTTGTCTAGACCTGTCAAAGTCTCATCCTACACATTCACTGCGCTCGTTGACTCAACTTGATAGTAATGATGTGGGTTTTGGTACCCAGATAAACCAGCACTCCCAACGTCTTAAAACATATAGGTTTGACTATTTCCTTACGACTCAACACGTCAGAAACCACATTTGCCTTTTGCCCTGTGATACTAGATTTTATAGTCGTAGTCATTGAACAATCCAATCGAGCATCTCTATCTCATGTTTAGTTCTTTTTAGTGAAAAATATGTTGAAAACTTTTATGATCACTATAGCTGACACACTTGGAGAACCTAGCATGTAGTTTCTCCTTTTCAACAATTCTAAACTATCCCCATATGTTTCTCATGATCCACCCTTTTCTCAAATAAATCAAAATGTCCTCAATGAACACCATGACAAATTTATTCACATATGGCATACACACCTGATTCATCATGTCCATTAGCACCGTAATTGCCTTTCTTAGCCCCAAATGCAAACTATGAACTCGCATTCTCTGTAACGAGTTCTAAATGCTTCCTTTGTTATGTCATCCTCATGTAGTCTAAGTTGGATTTCCGAACGAAGATCAATATTCACAAATGTACATCGATACTTGAAGCTGATTGAATAAGTCATTCACCTTTGGGAAAGGATAACAGTTCTTGACCGTTAGCTTATTCAACCTTTGATAATCCATGCAAGTCCTAATGGATCTATCCATCTTCGTCACACAAAGCAGTAGTGCCCCATGGTGAGTGACTGGGTCATAAAAACCCTTATCTAACAACTTCGATTAGACCCATCTTGCATCTTCAAAGGTGCTAAGCGGTAAGGTGTCCTAGCAACATGCATCGCGTTAGGTAGCAGGTCAATCTGATAGTCCATCCGTTGTGAAGGAGACAATCATGCAAAATCCTTCGGGAATACTTCCTAAAATTTTGGCACAACGAGTATGTGATCTAACCCTTATTCCTCCACCTTCATGCTCATGATTTGTATTTTGTCCTCTTTTTATCTCTTTCCATGTACGTCAAGTGTCTCACCATTCTATAACGGCATGCGAGTAGTCTTCTCGCATAAGAAAATCTCAGCCATATTCCCTGATAACCAGTTCATTCCTACAACCATGTCGAAACTTCCAAGTCCAAGTCATATAAGATCTATTCCAAAGGCATGATCCTATACTAGCACAACATAGTACTAAATTATCTCCCTAGTATTTACACAACTACCATTAGTCCATTTCATAACATGTATCCTCATAATTAGGGTCAAGCCCAACTTAGTTATAAAAGTTAAAGTCACTATGTATGGTCCAATCTAGCATTATTGACACTAGTCCCAAATGCCTTTCTGTGAACAGGGTTGTCACATTACCTTGCGCTAGGTTAGCACAAGTTGAAAACCATATTTTGAAATGTTCCTTTGTTTTTGATCGACCATTTGACCTTGAATCCCATTTAACCTCGCATATGCATTTCGATGATGCTCCTGGCTTCAACACTCATAATGTCAACGTCGAACTCTTGCCAATTTGGCCGCATTAATCGGCATAATTAGGTTCAGCAGCACCTTAAAGCCCTTGGCTAAGCGTTCCAATTGCTTGAAATTAAGATACGCATGATGTGGCGTCATAGTCAATAGTGCAGATTACACTCCGGACAAGTGCCAGCATAGTCCTTCATTGCCAGCACTGCAGCCACATATCTCTTCACGACCCTGTCCTTCTTGTCCACTTTAACCCCCGCTGGCTTACCCGACTCCTTAATATCCTTCCATGTCCCACTAGCTTTCTCCAAGACCTAATGCGAACCATCTCATCGGCCAAAGTACATGTCTTTAGTTTTGCACCCTAAATGTTTAGGGGGTGCAGTAGCGGCCATCATTCCATGACTGTGGAACCAGACCATTGATGTGCTCTCAACCCTTATTTGATTTATATGTCATAATTATAGCACCAGCTTTTCCAGCTTATGGAATTGGTAGGTATGGGCGTCAAACCATATCCTACCATTGCATGATTCCAAGACACAAGATCTAACTTTTTCATCTAGTACACAAGGTAGTACTCCTCGGTTACCAATCCTTTAAGCTCATTCAAAGTCATGGTCATTACAACTTCCATACCTCGACTATGGTTTGGGTATTCTACTGCATTAGTTCTTCACCCACCATGAACAGACAACATAGTTTAACTTTTGATTCTCAGCACAAATCTCGATGTCTACATTTGTTCCAATTTTCTCAATGCAATGGGTCAGGGCTATTACCCCATCTTTCCCGTGGTACTACTTTGGCTTGCACGTCATGAACTCCATGTATGTACAACCAATCCTACCTCTCGTACCATTTCCTTCATCAGTATCAGTCCCACCATGTCCAACTCCAAACCGCTAAGATCATCACATAGCCCAGTTCAAGCACATCCTTGGTATACCAAAGATGTTTATATATAGGGTTCCCCGTAGAGTTCCCACCACACCAATGATATACCAAAAACGCCGCTTAAACTGGTTACATGACATTCACTTATTCCATCAGGCGTAATGCTAGAACATCCAAATCGCCAATGCCCAAAGTCTTAAGATCAACCCGAACAAAGCAACATATGTACAGGGGGGTGTCACCTTTCTACTTCAACTCTTCAAAGACAAAGTACATTTTGAACATGTAGTCAACTTGTAGGATCACATAAACAAAAGAGGGAGCAACTTCTTATAGCTACTGGGCTAAAACATTACGATATGATTCCCATAAATGCTCAAGATCGTTTTGTACTTATGAAAAGATAAATGAGATAGATGTTTCCACTTCATTGATTATCATAAGAACAGGAACGCCAATGTCCCATGTATAGAATGGAAGATTCGTACTAACTATGACGTTATCTCACAAAAACACTGCAAATTGCAATTACATGTGCACCCGTAATGGAAATTTGCTTTGCATGGTCACCTCTAGCTCCTCCTACCAGAGTCAACGCATCCTGTCAAGTACAGAGTGTTATCCATGATTGGAGAATTAAGGATATGGTCACTAACCAAAAGTTAAGTAACCAAAGTTGTATAGAGGAGTCAATTAAGAAAGCATTGACTTGGGTAAGGAACAGTCAAAGGAATTCATTTAGTATAGTCCGAAATCCAATAAAGCAATCATCTAATCTGAGTATGCCATGGCTTTTGTTAGTTGGTGTTAGGTCAGCTAGCATGTTCATCTCCCGAGATTCAACTCACAACATAGGTATCACTAGTAGACGCACATAATAAGGTTGGCTTAGTAATCCAGACCCTTTAAAAGAGTTCTTATGACAACACTTATCAATCCAAACCAAATAATAATCAAGCGCATAATGAGAGGACGTCCTTACCTAATGCTTTTCAAGGCATGCACAAATAATACAATAACCAAAATTCTCCAAATAAGAAGATCACAGATAACACATAAGGTAGGTTACATGGCACAATAGATAATGCACATAGAACTTTCACTTGTATAATTATGCACACATAATCCTATTATGCATACTACATGTGGGTACTTAGGTTATAGTCTAGGTCGAACAATCCACCTAATTTTCTTTAACCAAGGGCTCTGATACCAATCTGTCACACCCTTGCTAGAAGCGAAAACACCAGGATGCGACGGACGGGATCGTGATAACACATTGGGGGTCCAAGAGAATCACTAAAGGCATTCTCCGTAAATGGTCATGACGTCGCCCGACACATAGGAACACGTGCCAAGTAAAGTCAATCCCAAATCATCATACCATAAATGCATAAATAGTCCAAAGTTCCATTCAGGAACTAACAAACATGAATACAAAACAATCCCAAATACAAAAGTAGAAATTACAATTCAACAAACAAACAATTCCAAGCAAGTCTAATAGTTTCATGAAAAGTCTATTGCTCCCAAAAGAGCGGTCTTGTCTAGAGTCCCAAGCCAAGCCCTAAGCCTCATTACCTGAAAAAACATGCTCTAAACGTCAACAAACGTTAGTGAATTCATAGGTTTAAAGAACAAAGAGTTTACCGTATATAACATGTAAAGAAGTTGTATGTGGATAAGAGTACATAGCAGTCATAGATATCAACACACGTCTAAGTCAGTCCAAGTCCAATTACCTGGATTACATTCACCCAAGGGCAAGCCCAGGCCAAGTTAGTCTCGACTAGTATACTGACGATACGGGTGGGGGTGTCAACCCATTAGTACTAACAATACCTCTCCATGACGTCTAAGTCACAATAACAAGCCCAAGTCGAAGTACATATTAATGAATGAACATCTAGACTCAACCCATGACCCAAACCACATACATTGTCCCAAATTAGTCTAAAAGACACGGAGTAGTCCAAAACCATGAGCATGCTTTTCCCCCCAAGTAAAACATATTAAAAAGGAGCCGTGAAACTCACCTCTAAATAGTATATTTCAAAATCCACAATACGCAAAGCAAGCACTAAAAGTACAAATCACAAAAGGATTACTAAAGACCAAAAAGACTGACCAATATGGGTGTAATCCTTGTAGCCCAGTCCTTAATGTCTATCAAGGTTCTCTTTTATGAAAACATGATTTTCTAATAAAACAAGTCCAAAGTCAGATTTAAACTTTAAATCTCGTCACCTTTAGGGTTTTAGTTGTCTCTTTTAACTACTTTATTAATGTCCTTTGATAAACATCTATTAGCCCATACTCAATGAGTTATAGAAAATATTAACTCATTCTTTTAACTGTCATTTAACCACTTTTGAATACCAAACTTGTCATTATTTGATTATTTAGTTTCAAAACTTTACTTTTATGTTTATCAAAATATTTCAGCATGCATATCTGATTGCGCACCAGTTTTGCAGAAACTGCTTGGTGCTCGAAACGGTAACGAAACATCACTTAATAGGTATTGTTTGAAAGATAAGACTTTAGATTAAACTCCAGAAAAATAATCATCTCCATTGGATAAAGTATAAGAATGATATGACTCGACGAACATAGATCAACCTGCTGTCCAGATTTGGCAGTTTTGACCATCAGTTTTGTGTGTCGCGTTTGGAGGACCAAACAATGTCGAAACGACACGAGACCACTTGGTTTGGTTAGAGGACTCATTGAACTTGTTTTTAGACGAAAAATTAGATCCATTAAGCTGTCTACTTTCTTAATCTTATCCTCCCAAACCTCAATAATTGACTATTATTGACCCAAGACCTTAACGAACGTTTATTCCATGGACTAATTGACAAAAACTTGTATTAGACACTTTGATTATCACAAGTTTTCAGACCCACAACAGTTAATTTAGATTTTAATCTTCCGGATCACATAATTAGTTAATCGTTATATAGTTTTGATTGTCTAACACGTCTATCCATTCAAGAAACAAGATTAATGATTTCAAAAATGATTTATAAGTCCAAGATGTCAATTATGAACAGGTCATCCAAGATTACAACTCAACTTTGATAGATTCAAAGAATATATATACAAAGATTGAGAATTAGGGTTATAGCATTTAGAAGTTTCAAAAGCCGAAACAACTAGATATTCACGATTCAAGGTCCAAAACCAAGAATACAAGATTATTAGATGTTGATTTAGAGATTTGATGATGAAAATCATCAAAAACATGAACAATGAAAACGAAAATCATCAAAATAAACGATTTTCTTACCGGTAAAAGTGTAGATGATCAAGTCTTGCACAAAAATCAACTTTGATTGCTAGAATATCATCAAAATCAAAGAACTTGATGATAATGGTGAGTGATTTGAATAAAGAACAAGAAGAGGATGGATAACGATGGCTAGGGTTTTCTCTAAAGAGAAAACTTGGAGAGAAGGATTGCAAAAATAAAACAAATTAAAGAAAACAAAGGGGGACTCCCCCCTTTATGATGGAATTCGGCCAAGGGAGGCCAAGGGTGGTTGGGCCTCCCTTGCCCGTTGCTCATCTCGTCCAATTCTGTCTCGTCCCGATCCGTGTGTCGTTCAACTTTCATGTTTTTAAATTCTTTGCGTTCTTACGATTCTAACGGAGTATTATATGCTATATAAATTATTTAATTTATATATATATTTAAATTAAATTATGTCTATTTAGTAGGCTTTAGGCAAAGCCCATCGATTTTTGTTTGCGTTCTCATCAAAAGATTTATATTCTTACATTTTTAAGTCTTTAATCCAATGCCAAACACGCAACCATCATGCTAAGACCAAATCGGTGAACATACATTGTCACCATGCCCAAGGCCCACTAGAAAGTGTTAAGCCCATAATACAAAATTCTAGAACTTAGCATGTCTATACGCGTATAATGTACAATACTCAGATCAAGCCCACATTTGGTCAACTTTCAAGTCAAAGATCACATTAAGAGCAAGTTAAAGTCAAAAAGTCAAAGTCAAAAAGTCAAAGTCAAAGTCAAAGTCAAAAAGTCCAAGTCAAGGTTCAATGCATCTATATAGGTGACGAATGTTACACAGATGACTTCTCTAGATATACTTGGGTCTTTTTTTCTTTGAACTAAGGATGAGACCACAAAACTCTTGAAGTCCTTCATTTTGAAAATTGAGAATCAATCTAATCACAAGATCAAAACCATAAGATGTGATCAAGGTACATAATTTAAAAACCATATACTTGATATATTTTGTGAGGAAAATGATATTTCAAGGCAATATAGTGCCCCTAGAACTCCTCAATAGAATGGTGTTGCTGAAAGAAGAAATAGGAAACTTATTGAGGCTGCAAGAACCATGTTATCTGACTCTAAACTATGGATCACCTTATTGGTAGAGGCAGCGAACACTGCCTACTCTGTGTAGAATAAAGTTTTAGTGGTTAAGACTCATGGTAAGACTACTTATGAGCTGTGAAATAAAAAGAGACCTTTCATTGGTTTCCTTAGATCATTTGGATGTCCTTGCACCATCCTAAATACCATAGATCAGATAGCCTAGTTTGCTGAGAAATCAGATGATGGACATTTCACTAAATATTCTTCACAAGTTAAAGTTTATAGAGTATACAATCTTAGAACCATAGTAGTTGATGAGTCAGCCAATATGACCTTCAATGAGCACACTTTTAATGTGAAGGGTTCTAGTCCTGATTGGCTATTTGATCTTGATTTAGTTACCAATTGTTTTAACAAATCTTGTGAATATGTTTCAGGATCTACAGGTAACTCATCAACAGGAGATCCTGACCTAAGATTTGAGCTAAGAAGACCTTCTTGTAACATTTCTTCAGCTCTAGTAGTAACAAGCCGTGCAAGTGGAAATCCAGTCTGCACATCCGTGACAGACTCATTAGCTGATACATCTCAAGTGCCTACCAATTCCAGTCATCAGGCACAAAATTCAAATGAAGGGATTTCCAATGTAGGAGAAAATGGAGATGGTGATTCTGACAAAAAATTTCATGACACTTAAGACCACTCCACTAAAGACAACATCAATGACGTCACACACTAATTGGATCAAGCTTCTCTTGATAAGTGTGTTGATGTGGTGGATGATACTCAATCACCATATCTAAATGTCACAGATCTGTCAAATCAACTTGTTATGATTTCTTAACTGAAAATCCATAATTCCCATCCTATCACAAACATCTTTGGAGATGTTGAGACTGGTGTAAGAACAAAAGGACAAACTCATAATGCAAGCATTTGTCTGCATTCTTGCTTCTTGTCTTAGATTAACCCAAAGAATGTTTATGAGGCTTTAAAAGATGGAAGTTGGATTGAAGCAATGAAGGAGGAACTGCTAAAATTCAAAAGGCAGAAGGTTTAAAACCTAGGACCTCTTTTTCATGGGAAGACCACTATAGGAACCAAATGGATTTTCAGGAACAAGAAGGATGATAGATGACTTGTCATAAAAAACAAGGCTAGACTAGTTGTTCAAGGGTACACTTAAGAAGAAGGGATTGGCTACACTAAAGTTTTTGCTCATGTAGCAAAACTTGAAGTTGTTAGGATATTCCTTGCTTTTACTGCATCCAAGGATTTCAAAGTCTACCAATTTGATGTCAAGTGTGCATTTTTATATTGAGTGATTGATGAGAAAGTGTATGTAAAACAACCACCTGACTTTGTAGAGATAGATCATCCTGATTATGTCTACAAGCTTGATAAAGCTCTCTATGAGTTGCATCAGGCTCCAAGAAAGTGCTAGACACTATCAAAGTATCTTGTCCAACATGGCTACAAGAGAGGTACCATTGACAACACACTTTTCTTTAAAGGAATAGGGAATGACTTGATGTTGGTTCAAGTTTATGTACATGACATCATTTTAGGTCACCTAATCCAAGTCTCTTCAAAGAGTTTGAGAAGCTAATGAAGAATAGATTTGAAATGATTGCCATGGGAGAACCCAATTTTTTTCTAGGAATTCAAATAAAGCAAGTGGACAATGGCATCTTCAAAAACAAGTCAAAGTATGTGCAATACATACTACCCAGATTTCATCTAACTGACTGTAAGATTGCTAAGACTCCCATAGCCAGAAACCACTCTCTAGGTCCTGATCTAGAGGGGGAGTGTGTTGATAAACACCTTAACAGGGCTATGATTGGGTCTCTTATGTACCTCATAGCAAGTAGGTCTGATATCATGTTTGCCTCTTGCATTTGTGCAAAATATCATGCCAACCCCAAGATGTCACACCTAGTTGCTGTCAAGAGGATACTTAGATATCTCAAGGGTGCTCCGAAGTTGGGACTATGGTATCCAAAGTGTTCTGACTTCAATCAGTATGCATATACAGATAGTGACTATGGTGGCTGTAACATGACTGCAAAGTCTATATCAGGGGGTTGTTAGTTCCTTGGTGCAAGGATAGTCTCATGGTAATGCAAGAAACAATCCTGTGTGTCTACATCAACTACTGAAGCACGTGAGTAAGTGCCTTACTTGCCTACAAGTGAAGGCAGAGCATCAGAAGCCATACGGGAAGATCCAACCTTTGGATATACCCGAGTGGAAGTGGGAGCATATCACCAGGGATTTTATTACGAAGCTGCCGCGAACGTCAAGGGGGTATGATGCCATATGGGTGATAGTCGACCGTCTGACGAAGAGTGCTCACTTCCTACCAATCCGTGAAACATATTCATCTAAGAGGTTAGCGGATCTGTTCATCAAGGAGATTGTGACCCGTCGTGATGTGCCGGTGTCTATTGTGTCTGACCGTGACACTCGGTTTACATCCAAGTTTTGGAAGAGATTCCACGATGCGATGGGGACGAGGTTACATATCAATACGGCTTATCATCCTCAGACGGATGGTCAGTTGGAGAGAACCATTCAGACGCTTAAGGATATGCTTCGGGCATGCGTCATTGACTTTGGAGGGAGTTGGGACGAACATTTACAGTTAGCTGAATTCTCATACAACAACAGTTATCATGCCAGTATTGGTATGCCACCCTATGAGATGCTATACGGTAGGAGGTGTAGGACGCCCGTATGTTGGGGTGATATCGGTCAGAAAGAGTTAGGGAGCATTGAAGTGATTTAGGCTACGACTGAGAAGTTGGAGAAGATCAAAGCCTTTATGAAGGCAGCCAAAGATAGGCAGAAGTCGTATGCCGATAAAAGACGTAGACCGAATGAATTTAAAGTGGGCGATAGAGTCATGTTGAAGGTTTCATCTTGGAAGGGTATCATTCGGTTTAGAAAGTGGGGCAAGTTGAGCCCGAGGTATATAGGGCCTTTCCGAATCATTGCTCGAGTAGGAGAGGTGGCCTATAGATTGGAGTTGCCCGATGAATTAAGTGGAATTCACCCGACATTCCATGTATCTCATTTGAGAAAGTGCCTAGCTGATGAAGACATGGTGGTACCACTGGAAGACATTAAGGTAGACGAACGGCTCTATTATGTGGAGCAACCAGTGGCTGTCATTGACAGGAAAGAGAAGAGGCTAAGGAATAAAGTAGTTCCCTTGGTGCGAGTACAATGGAAACATAGAAAGGGATCCGAGTCTACATGGGAACCCGAGGAGGACATGAGGCAGCATTATCCTCACCTATTCGAGTAGTGACAGGTTTCGGGGACGAAACCTATATAAGGGGGGTGGACATGTAACGCCCGTAAATTTTAAAAGAAGAGAAAAAGTGAAGAAAAAGAAAGAAAAGCAAACTAACCTAAGATGAAGGGTTAAAATGGTACAAGGGACAAAGTTTTGTATTAATATGTTCAAAAAGGTGGTCATGGGCGCCCATGACCCCTGTACTATCTTCCATCAGATTTTCTAGAGAGAGAAAGTAGAGAATTCTTTTGGGTTTTAGAGAGAAGAAGAAGAAGAAGCTGATTCAGGTTAGTTTTCTGATTTTTGGGGTGTTCTTAGCTGATTTTCAGCCTTCGGGTATGTGCTTATGTGTTTGTGTGTGTTCGGTTGTGTGTTTTGGTGTTTTTAGGTGTTTGAACTCATAAGCATTCGGGTTTGAAGAAGTCTTACTCGAAAGTTGCAAGAGGTGAGTTCTAGATCCCCGTTTTTAAATGTTTTATACTGATTTTGGGGCTGAAAATGTATGCTTTAACGTTTTATTTGAAGTTGGGTGTGTACCCGTATGTATATGTGAGTGCCCGATGGGTGGGTGTATGCTCGGGATGATTTTTGAGTTATGTTCACGATTTTATGTTTGTTTGATGCTTAGTATGCTAGTAACTAGGCTAGAATATGTTAGATTGATGATTTTGGGTCTGAAAATGAGGTTAGTTACAAAACAGTTGGCCATGCGCCTAAGTGCTCCTGCGCCTAAGATCATGCGCCCAAACAGTGACCATGCTCCCAAGGTTCATGCGCACAAATAGTGCCCATGCACCTATTTATAGACTTCGGCCCAGTAACCAGCTTCTTGCACAATGTTCGGGGTATAGCACATGACATTGGTCCGGATGAAAGTGAAAAATAATGATGAATGAACGAATGACGTACGATGATGAATGATGATGAAAGATAATAATAAACATTATCTATATGTACGTATGATGTATGATCACGAATGAAAGTAATGGAAGGTTTTCTAAACCAAAGTAAAGTATTTCTATTATAAAACTAGAACTCACTCAGCAACGTTGACTTTTATGCATTTTCAGTTCGCAGGTAATGGTTGCTAAGGATGGCACGGGGTGAAGGTACTTGGCAAGTTTTGAATGGCATCCATTTTATGTTATAATGATGTTTTTATGTTGTAATGCAGCCAAACGATGTTTTGAATGATAACAATGTTGTATTAGTTGGCAAAAGCAAATATTAATATACGAAATGGTTTTGTTAGATTATTCTGCTACAAAGTTTTAATGATTTGTAATATGATTTAAATATCTTGTGCAATGAATGTCCAACTGTGAGTGTCCCGGGATTGGGGCCTTACACATACAAGCATAGTCCATATTATAGATTTTATCTTGTCTTCTTAGTTTTCATTTCAAAAAAACATGCTTAAAATCAAAAGATTTTAGATCATGATCACCATTATTCATGGATCATCTCAATCCTTTATAAAATCAAAGAGCCAGATGGGTTCAAGAACATCATGCTTTACAAACATTCATGTATTACCCATTTTCATCGTTTGGTAGAGTCCTTTTGGAAATGGGTTTCTGATGATGTTCATAACAACAAATCAAAGTTTGATCATCTTTCTTGCAAGAGAAATCAACAAAATGAGCATAGATTTTCAAAACACAAAATCTTCAACATCAACACACACACACACACATACACACTCACGGTTCACACACACACATACATTTTATTTTAAACTCATTTTACTTGATTAAAACTTTGTTGGAACCTTGGATTTCAAAAAAATCTAGTTTTTGGTAAACAAAGCTTGCAACAATCATCCAAAAGTCGTGTTGCATGCGATTTTTACAGAGTCAAAGCTTACCCAAAGGATGAACAACTTCAAGAATGAGGATGATTTCTTCTCCTTGGAGTTGGATTTATGCAATTTCTTGCACCAACTCACTAAGGGATCCTTGAAATAAGTTGTTCAAAGCTTGAAATAAGCTTGGAATGAAGAAACATGAAGATGAAGATGGTGATGGTGGGTGTAGCCGTGGATTAGAGAGAGAGAAGGGAGAGTAAAGAGAGGTTTTAGTGAGAGAAAGTGTGGTTGAGTGTGTAAAATGGGTGGAGTGTTGGGTAGGTTTTATAGAAATGATTAAGTGTGATTATTTTGCTAATAATGTCATTAGACAACTAATAATGGCTGGTGGTTCTTTAAATGAGGTGTCACCAGGTGTATGGCGGGTGTCGGTCTCATTAAATTTTTTTGTAAAAATTTTAAACGTTAGTGTTTTTACGCGAAAATTTTCTATAAATTTAAAATACTAATTTTAGACTTTGCAAGGGTTCACAACATTAATAATAGTGATCTAAAGCCAAAAATAAAAATACACACGGTTTAACACAACAAGCATACGACTCAACGTTGCATCAAGACAACTTTTAAAAAGTATTAATTTTACGCGATCAAGGCAAATAATATTAATTATTATTTTTCATGACGAATAATATTTTCATTTAAGATTCATTATATTATAAAAATCAAAATATAATGACCAAATTTAATTAACCGAATTCTCACCAACGTTCGTTAAACGTTTTATCGTTACACGACTCGGTAATTATCAAAATTACCAATTATAAACATTACGCACAAAGGGGCTTTGCTAGACCTTAAATAACCTTAACTATCATAAAATTAAGTCTTATAATGCATTTAAATATCTTGTCACATTTTATTAACGTACGAATATTGACCTGGAAACACGGGATGTCACAGTCTCCCCTCGTTTAGGAAATTAAGTCGCGAAATTTAAGCTTTAGATCTAGATTCCGATCTAGATGGAAAGAGGTGAGGGTATTTGCGCTTCATCTGGTCCTGTCGTTCCCAAGCGAACTCAGGACCACGTTTAGAGTTCCATCTAACCTTCACAAACTTAACCCGACTCCTTCTGAGTTTTTGAATTCTCCCGTCTATAATTTAAACTAGTTCCTCGGTGAAATTCAGTTTGTCATCAATACAAATTTCTTCAGGTCATATAATCAGTTTTTCTTCAGCAAGACACTTCTTCATATTGGATACATGGAATACATCGTGTATTCCATTAAGCTCACGAGGTAACTTAAGTTGATATGCAACGGGACCAACTCACGCCATGATCTCAAATTGTCCGATATAACGAGGGCTAAGCTTTCCTTGCTTTCCAAATCAAAAAACTCCTTTCCAAGGTGAGACCTTCATATAAACTTTGTCTCCAACCTGGAATTCCAATGGTTTCCTTTGATTATCTACATAACTCCTTTGCCGACTCGTGGCGGCTTCTAACCTCTTTCTAATTTGAATGATCTTATCCATAGTTTCCTGGATAATCTCAGATCCAGTCAATTGCTTTTCTCCAACTTCTGCCCAGCAAAGAGGTGAACGACACTTTCTTTCATATAACGCTTCAAACAGAGCAGCTTTGATACTACTATCATAATTGTTGTTTTAGGAAACCCAATCAAGGGTAGATGAGTATCCCAATATCCTCGAAAGTCAATCACACAAGCTCGTAATAGATCTTCCAACATTTGAATTGTCCTTTCACTTTGACTGTCTATTTACGGATGGTAGGCAGTACTCATATCCAAACAAGTACCTAAAGCTTGGTGTAAGGATTGCAAGAACCTCGAGGTAAAACGACCATCTCTATCAAAGATTATCGAGATCGGTACTCCATGATGAGATACCACCTCTTTGAGGTAGATTCTGGTTAGCTTTTCCATCCGATCAGATTCCTTAACGGGTAGGAAATGAGCAGACTTGGTCAATATGTCAACGATTACCCAAATGGTGTCGTGACCACTAGATGATCGGGGTAACTTCGTGACAAACTCCATTGCCATCCTCTCGCATTTCCATTGAGGAATCTCTGGTTATTGAAGAAGTCCTGATGGCTTTTGGTTTCCAGCCTTCACTCTTGCACAAGTCGAGCATTTACCCACATAGGCTGCTATCTCACCCTTCATATTGGGCCACCAATAATGTTCCTTCACATCCTTGTACCTCTTATCCGATCCGGGGTGAATTGAATATTTAGATTTATGGGCGTCATCCAAAATTAATTCTAGTAGGTTTCCAAAACGTGGAACCCAGATTCGATACATGAAGTACATCACATTATTGGTTTTAGGCACTAACTCCTTGACCATGCCTTTCAATCCTTCATTCTTCAAATTCTCATCTTTTAGAGCTTTGACTTGAGCATCACGGATTTGAGTATCAAGGCCTGAATGAATAGTCAGCTCTAAAGCATGAACATGTTTAGGCTTATTATTCTCCTTCCTACTCAATGCATCGGCCACAACATTACCCTTGCCAGGATGATAGAGGATCTCACAATCATAATCGTTAAGCAACTCTACCCATCGATGTTGCCTCATGTTAAGCTCATTTTGATTGAAGATATGCTGAAGAATCTTGTGATTCGTTTAAATAATACACTTTGTACCATATAGGTAATGCCTCCAAATCTTGAGTGCAAACACTACTGCTCCCAACTCTAAGTTATGAGTGGTGTAGTTCTTCTCATGCACCTTTAATTGTGTGGATGCATAGGCTATGACCTTATCATTCTGCATAAACACACAACCAAGACCTAAACGGGACACATCACAATACACAACGAACCCTTCTGTTCCTTCAGGAAGATATAGAATAGGAGCACTACATAACTTCTGTTTCAGCAACTGAAAAGCTGCCTCTTGCTTATTCGTCTAGTCATACTTTCTATCCTTCTAAGTGAACAACGTTAACAGCTGTGCTATCTTTGAGAAATTCTCAATGAATCTTAGATAATAACCGGCTAATCCATGGAACTAACGGACCTCAGTCGGGGACTTGGGTGCCTCCCAGTTCTTGATTGCTTCAATCTTAGCCGGATCTACTTGTATGCCTTTCTCATTAACAACATGTCCGAGAAAATAAACCTCTCTAATCCAGAATTCGCACTTTGAAAACTTTGCATACAACTTCTTTTTTCTCAACGTCTCCAAGATGATCTTCAGATGCTGTTCATGATCTTTCTTGGTTCTTGAATAGACTAGTATATCATCGATAAATACTATTACAAACTTATCTAAGTAAGGTTTGCATACTCTATTCATAAGATCCATGAACACAGCAGGCGCATTTGTCAGACCAAATGGCATAACCAGAAACTCGTAATGGTCGTAACGTGTTCTGAAGGCTGTCTTTGGAACATCTTCCTCAGCTATCAATAACTGATGATAACCTGAGCACAGATCGATCTTTGAGTAGAAGCTATATCCTTGAAACTGATCAAACAGATCATCGATTCTTGGAAATGGGTATCGATTCTTGATAGTTAGTTTGTTCAACTCTCGTTAATTGATGCACATTCTGAATGACCCATCTTTCTTCTTGACAAATAAGACTAGCGCTCCCCATGGCGAGAAGCTTGGTTTTATAAATCCTTTATCCAACAATTCTTCTAATTGCTTGGACAATTATTGCATCTCTGAAGGCGCTAACCGATATGGTGATCGGGCAACCGGAGCAGGTCCAGGTACAAAATCGATTCAGAATTCAACTCGTTTAGAAGGAGGTAATCTAGGTAGATCATCAGGGAAGACATCTGGAAAGTCTTGCACTATCGGTATATCCTCCAGCATTCGCTCCTCATTCTTAGTATCTACTGCCTTGGCAAGAAACACCGGATACCCTTCACATAGATACTTGCAAGCCTTCATTACCTTGGATAGTCAAGGTTCCACCGCTTGGGATAGGGAGACGAATAATCTTCTCGTAGCACACCACCTCAGCATGATGCTTCGACAACCAATCCATGCCCACGAGGATATCGAAACTACCAAGCACAACAGGTAGGAGGTCAATGCTAAAAGAATGACACTCGAATTGCATAATACACCTTCTAACTACATTACATGCCTCAATTATCTTTTCGTTGGCTAGCTCGACAATATATTTCTTATCTAACTTACTAGATTTAAGGCCAAGTAATGGTTTAAAGTTCTTTGACACAAAACTCATATAGGCGCTAGTATCAAATAATATAGATGCAAAATGGTTGTTGACAAGGAACGTACTAGTAACAACAGACCGTAATCGTGCTTCCTTGGCATTCATCTCAAATGCCCTTCCCCTTGCAATTGCTCCTTTGTGTTTGGGGCAATTCCTTTTATAATGCCCTTCAGCACCACATTCCCTACTCTAAATCTCTAGTTCTTCTGACTCCCAACACGGTTCTTAAGATTTCTTGTCCATTTCATTTTATTCTCCACAGACCTCTTATCACACTCAACAAATCTAACGAGTGAACCGTGTAGTCACATCGGCATGCACCACAACTTAAGCTATAATCATGCGAAACGTTGCCAACCCAAATGCGGCCTTCACACGCTCCTCAACGAAAGTCACCTGCTGCTGCGATGCTACCAGCCTTCACCTGCTGCTGCGATGCTACCAGCCTTCACCTTCATCTCTGCCACCTCTAGGTTCTTCTTCCTCTCTACGAGGCCCGACTATAGATCACAAATCCTGAAATGCAGCTAGCTCAGGATGTCATTTTCAATCACCTTATCCTCTTCAAATGACATCATCCGTCCATCCATAGCCTGCGTCATCTCACTCAACACTCCCACCTTACCTTGTAAAAATGAGATCTGGTGCTCGTGATGAATGCATCGTGTAGCCAAAGTAACAATGGTGCGATCAATAGGCTCGTCAATCAACGGTAGGTCTCAACGGGCTGAGGATGACTCACCAACATCAAACGTAGAGGGTACACTACCCTCATCAGCCCACTCCTGTAATTGTTTAGGCAACCGATCTCACTGATCGTCTTGCACTCTAGCTCTTTTGGGTTTAGTCTCCTCAAGTAATTCTATAGTGGTCTCATCAGCAACCATCTTCGGCACCCTCTTCTTCTTCCTCGAGTAAACAATGCGAACCACAGGAACACGATCAGGAATGTCAGGAACAGGCTCACCAATAATAGGAGAAACCTCATCATCAGATGCCATATCCAGCCGTTTCCGTACTCAGAAGTAGGCTCCCATTTAGGCGCAAACGGGTAATGATAAATCTCCAAGGGTGTGATAGGGGAACAGAAAACATAGGATCCTCATAATCACTATCGGAGTCATGGATCAGAAAGAACGGAGTCCGAGTAGGCATCTGCAACACGAGAATATCCGTACTAAATTTTCTAACTACAGGCATCTATACTTAATTCATTTTAATGAGCAATAAACAAAACATATTAATCTAATGCATGCATGACAAGGAACACTTGGGAATGAAAATGTTTTAACTTAAAAATATTTTTGATTATAGTCTAGATTTTTGAAAAACGTTTTCTAGTTCGCTATAACCGTTGACTCTTATACCAACTTCTGTTAAACCCCGAAAAGCGCACCGGAAGGGCACGAGTGCGATGGAGATAACGAAAGTTGGATTATTCCAACAATTATCAAGCAAACATATCATGAATACCATCGTTAAATATTAATATTAAAATGTCATTACATCAAACGAGTAGAAGTATTAAATTAAAAGTTAAGTTGTAATAACATAACATTGTTTTAAACATAAACAAAAGATTTTAATCGGCAGCGGAATTTGGTCCCAAAGATGGTATCCAAAATTGAAAAGTTTGCCGTAAAAACCCTTTTCATTCCCATGCATGCCTAATCACCTGAAAAACATGCCCAAAAGTTTATTAGCAAAAAGCTGATAAGTTCACAGGTTTATAACAATATTAATAAAGTTTTTATTGTTGAACGATATGATTATCCTGGAATCAAGCCCTGGATCATCATTGACTAGCTAGGTTCAATTACTATGATCACAACTAAGAGCCCCATAATCAAACCAAGATACAATTTCTCTCAAAAACCTTTCAACATATATTCCCTCCGTACCAGACAGGCATAACCGATCCTGAGTGGCGGTTGTCAAACCCAATAGATCTACCAATATATCTTGTGGCCCACTAAGGGTTAATGATTATGGCCGAGGGCAATAATGCGCAAATAACAAAACAACTCAAGGCCATCATAATGATCACATAGTTTGTCCATAATTAAATCATATCACAAGTAAAATGTTATAGAATGTTCTTCCCCCAAAATAAAATCATTATTTCAAGTAGGGGCTCTAAAAACTCACCTTCAAATAAGACCGAGAGATGTTCTAGCAAAATCGAGCCCGAAAAATAAATGACCAATTAATGCCCTAAACACAAAGGATCTATTAATTGTCAAGTAATAAGTCTAATATGTAAGTTGTTTACCCAACTTACTAGACTTGTCTTGAAATCCATTTTTTTTAAAAGACCCGTTGGTGACTTTCGGTTTAGTTTAATAATTTATATTATAAGTGAAAAATATTTATTTATTAAATAAGCATTTAACCCTTAAACGTCAAGCACATGTCACACACAAAATGAACACATAACAATATATAAAAACTTAACATAATATTCACTAAGTAATGAACTAAATAATAAGTAAATAAATAATTAAATAAATAAATAAATAAATAAAATATTGATTAAGTAAATAAAATATTAGCTAATAATCATATTTTATTTATGAAAATAATAAAATATATTCCTAATATTGTTTTTGTTAAGAAATCTATTTCTTATTTTTATAACCCTTTAATTAAATATTACTTTATTTTATATAAATCATTATTAATTATTCTTTTTAACAAATAACTTTATTTTCAGTAGTAAAACATATATAAAACCATTTTTGGACAAGTTTTATTATAAAAATATGTTCTATTATATTTAGCTCAAATTTTGTCCGTATTCGGTGATTTTACACCGAAATCACACGATTTTATGCGCATAAACCGTACATCAACTTGTATATATCTTATGTCCATTATATATGTTTTAAAATAAATCTTTTATATCAAGAACATTCTGAAATATTTTTTTTTTTTTAAATAAGTTTCAAAACAGTCCACTATTTTTAACCCGAAAATGTCGACTTTCGGTGTTTTCGTGCGTATAAAGTTATCACCGAGACCTTGTTTGTTATGGATTTTTATATACTTAAAATCCTAAGTTTCTAACCTAAAACACAATGTTACTTTCTGTCTAAAACTGGACTTGTGCAAAAATAATGATTTTAGACCAGAAAACACCGTTTTTAACACGTTTTTAAACGTAAAACGTTTACAAGATTAAACCTGATTATCAAATCTTTAATTTCTAGTAAAGTTACTAACTTTTAACCTATACTTTAATAGTTTTAAGCTTCTTATTCTCCAGATCTTACATAGATATTTGGATTGTTTGCTTTTAACTTTTATGACATGACCACTAGTGGTCATGTACCATCTACACTTAAGTACCTTCAATTTTAACTTGTTTTTATTATTTCTTAAAATAAAATGTGAATAAAAACATCAAAATCTCCAGATCATGATCATCATATACATGAATCATTTCAATCATCTCTAAACTTACAAGTGAAGAACAAATCAAGAACAAAAAGTGTAAACCATATGTACATACATATACACGATCTCATACATACATGCATAGTCCATATTATAGATTTTATCTTGTGTTCTTAGTTTTCATTTCAACAAAACATGCTTAAAATCAAAAGATTTCAGATCATTATCATCATTATTCATGGATCATCTCAATCCTTTATGAAATCAAAGATGGGTTCAAGAACATCATGCTTTACATACATTCATATATTACTCATTTTCATCAATTGGTAGACTCCTTTTGGAAATGGGTTTCTTATGATGTTCATAACCACAATTCAAAGTTTGATCATCTTGCATGCAAAAGAAATCAACAAAATGAGCAAAGATTTTCAAAACACAAAATCTTCAACATCAACACACACACACACACGCACACAATCACGGTTCACACACACACATACATTTTATTTTAAACTCATTTTACTTGATTAAAACTTTGATGGAACCTTGGATTTTAAGAAAATCTAGTTTTTAGTAAACAAATCTTGCAACAATCATCCAAGAGTCAAAGCTTACCCAAAGGATGAACAACTTCAAGAATGAGGATGATTTCTTCTCCTTGGAGTTGGATTTATGCAATTTCTTGCACCAACTCACTAAGATATCCTTGAAATCAGTTGTTCAAAGCTTGAAATAAGCATGGAATGAATAAAAATGAAGATGAAGATGGTGATGGTGGGTGTGGCCGTGGATTAGAGATAGAGAAGGGGGAGTAGAGAGAGGTTTTAGTGAGAGAAAGTGTGGTTGAGTGTGTAAATGGATAGAGTGTTGGGTTGGTTTTATCGAAAGGATTAAGTGTGATTATTTTGCTAATAATGTCATTAGACGACTAATAATGGCTGGTGGTTCTTCGAATGAGGTGCCACCAGGTGTAAGGCGGGTGTCGGTCTCGTAAAAATTTTTTGTAAAAATTTTAAACGTTTGGGTTTTTACTCGAAAATTTTCTATAATTTCAAAATATTAATTTTAGACTTTCCAAGGGTTCACAGTATTAATAATAGTGATCAAAATTCAAAAATAAAAATATACACGGTTTAACACAGCAAGCATACGACTGAACATTGCATCAAGGCAACTTTTAAAAAGTTTTAATTTTACGCGATCAAGGCAAATAATATTAATTATCATTTTTCATGACTAATAATATTTTCACTTAACATTCATTATATTATAAAAATCAAAATATAATGAAAAAATTTAATTAACCGAATTATCACCAACTTCATTAAACGTTTCATCGCTAGGTGACCCGGTAATTCAAAATTTCCAATTATAAACTTTACGCATAAAGAGGCTTTGCTAGACCTTAAATAACCTTAACTATCATAAAATTAAGTCTTATAATGCATTTAAATATTTTGTCACATTTTATTAACGTACGGATATTGACCTGGAAACACGGGATGTCACAAACCCGGTTCCCTATTTGATCTTGTAAGTGTTATTCAAGTTCACTCTACAAACACTCTGTGAAACTGTTGCTTTGACCTCCCCAAACGGTCCTACAATTGGTATTAGAGCTATCCAGGCCCTTGATTGTAAGATCTTACTCTCTTAAATCTTCTCAGTTTCACAAAGCACTTACTTGCTCAAATGGCAGCTCTCTCCAAAGCTGACATGGAAATCGGCACAATGAAAAAGCATCCACTGATCACTCCTAATGACTTTAATACTTGGTGCCAAAAAATGGAAGGGTTCATCATGTCTCAAGACAACAGGATGTGGAGATCTGTTGTCTCTGGACCTCATGTTCCATGCACACCATCAGCAACTGTTCTTGGTGAAATGATACCAAAGGATGTGGTTGACTATTCTGATGAAGATTGGAATAAAATAAAAGTAGATCAGAAGGCCATGACCGCTCTTCAAACTGCTTTTCCTAATTCTATCTACAGAGGCTTCAAGAAGTGCAAAACTAACAAGCAGCTCTGGGATGCATTGAATTTGATGTATGAGGGGTCTGAGGAAGTCAAGGAGAACAAGAAAGACCTCATGAAGCAGTAGTTTGAGAACTTCACCTTCAAGACTGGTGAAACCATTACTCAGCAGTATTTTAGATATATTATGATTGTGCAGGAACAGCTGAAGACCAAAAGGAATGTATGGATTATTGATGGTGGCTGTTCCAGGCACATGACAGGCAATGGCTCCTTGCTACAAAACATTGAAAATTTTAATGGAGGGCCAGTTGCTTTTGTAGGAGAATCTGCTGGTTACAACACCGGAAGGGGCAAGGTCACAAATGGTAAGCTCAGCATTATAAAGGTAAACTTTATCAAGGAGCTTGAGTACAATCTTTTGAGTGTATCTCAATTTTGTGACCAGAAGCATAACATGTTCTTCGCTAAACATGAGTGCATTGTTCTCAAGCCCAGGGTGGTCATTCCTCAGGAGTATATCCTACTTAGAGCCCCAAGAAAAGGGAACACATACAAGATGAATTTGCAGGGAGGTATGCGCAGAGCCCCTAGAAAAGGGAACATGTACAAGATGGATTTGCAAGAAATCTCCCCTTCTGGAGAAGTTTCCTGCTTTCTGTCTAAAGCCAATAATAATGAGTCCTTCCTCTGGCATTAAAGAATGTGCCATGTAAACTTTAAAAACATGAATAGATTAATAAAAAATGATTTGATAACCGGAATGCCAAAGAAAGAGTTTACAAGTGATGATCATTGTGTTGCATGTCTGAAAGGAAAGCAACACAAAGTGTCTCATAAGCCAAAGGAAGTCAACTCCATCACTACCCCCTTCACTTACTACACTTGGATCTGTTTGGCCCCACAAGTGTAATGAGTTTAGGAAAAACTTCATATTGTCTTGTCGTCACAGATGACTTCACAAGATACACTTGGGTCTTCTTCCTTAGAACTAAGGATGAGACTCCTAAAATCTTGAAATACTTCATTCTAAAGATTAAGAATCAATCTGATCACAAGGTCAAGATCATAAGATGTGATCAAGGAACATAATTCAAAAATCATATCCTTGATTCATTTTGTGAGAAAAAAGGTTTTTTAAGATAATACAATGCTCCTAGGACTCCTCAGCAAAATGGTGTTGCTGAAATGAGAAACAGAACACTTATTGAAGCTGCAAGAACCATGCTGTCTGATTTTAAACTGCCTGTCAACCTTCTGGGCAGAGGTAGTTAACACTGCGTGCTATGTGCAGAATAAAGTTTTAGTTGTCAAGACTCATGGTAAGACTCCGTATGAGCTGTGGTACAAAAGGAGACCTTTCATTGGTTTCTTCAGATAATTTGGATGTTCCTGCACCATCTTGAATACGAAAGATCATCTAGCCAAATTTGCTGAGAAGTCAGATGATGGACATTTCATTGGATACTCTTCTCAAGCTAAGGCTTATAAAGTATAATATCTCAGAACTAGAGTAGTTGAGGAGTCAGCCAATGTGACTTTCAATGAACACACACCCAGTGTGAAGGGTTCTAGTCCTGACTGGCTATTTGATCTTGATTTAGTTACAAACTGTTTTAACAAATCTTGTGAAGATGTTTCAGGATCTACATGTAACTTATCAACAGGAGATCTTGATCCAAGATTTGAGCTGAGAAGGCCAAGTTTAAATACTACTTTAGCTCCAATGGTAACTTACCCTATAGATGGAGATCCTATCAGAACTATAATGACAAATTCAGCTGATACATCTGAGGTGCCTACAAATTCCAGCTCAGAGGCACAAAACTCAAATGAAAGACCTTCAAATGCAGAAGGATGTGGAGATGGTGATTCTGACCAAGAATTCCATGATACTGAAGACCTCTCCACTGAAGATAACATTAATGATGTCACACACTCATTGGATCAAGTCAATTTGATAAGTGTGTTGATGTGGTGGGTGATCCTCAATCACCAGATCTGAATTTCACAAACTTAGATCTGTCAAAGCCAGTTGCTATGATTTCTCAACTGAGAATCCATAAGTCTCACCCTACCACAAACATCATTGGAGATGTTAAGACAGGAGTATGGACAAGAGGATAAACCCATGATAAAAATGTTTGTCAACATTCTTGTTTCTTGTCTCACATAGAGCCTAAGAAGATTGATGAGGCTTTGAAGGATGGAAGTTGGGTTGAAGCAATGCAGGTGGTGCTGCTTCAATTCAAAAGACATAAGGTTTGGAACCTATGTCCTCTTCCTCATGGGAAGACTAGTATAGGAACCCAATGGGTTTTTAGGAACAAGAAGGATGATAGAGGACTTGTCATCAAAAACAATGCTAGACTAGTTGTTCAAGGGTACACTCAAAAAGAAGGGATTGACTACACTGATGTCTTTGCTCCAGTAGTAAGACTTGAAGCTGTTAGGATATTACTGGCTTTTGCTGCATCCAAAGCTTTCAAAGTCTACCAGCTTGATATCAAGTGTGCTTTTCTATATGGTGTGATTAAAGAGGAAGTGTATATCAAACAACTACCTCGCTTTTGCAGACCCAGATCATCCTGATTATGTCTTCAAGCTTGACAAAGATCTCTGTGGGCTTCATCAGGCTCCAAGCAAGTGGTATGAGACACTGTCACAATACCTTGTCCACATGGATTCAAGAGAGGTACCATTGACAGCACCCTTTTTCTCAAAGGAACAGGGAATGATTTGATTCTGGTTCAAGTTTATGTTGATAACATCATTTTCGGGTCACCTAATCCAAGTATTTATTAAGAGTTTGAGAAACTGATGAAGGATAGATTTGAAATGAGTGCCATAGGGGAACTTAATTTCTTTCTAGGAATTCAACTGAAGCATATAGACAATGGTATCTTCATAAATCAGTCCAAGTATGTTCAAGACATACTAAGCAGATTTCATTTAACTGACTGCAAGGTTGTTAATACACCCGTAGTTGGAAACCACTCTCTAGGCCCTGGCCTTGAGGGGGAGTGTGTTGATGATTACCTCTGCAAGGCAATAATTGGGTCTCTCATGTACCTCATAGCCAGTAGACCTAATGTCATGTTTACCACATGTATTTATGCAAGATATCAAGTCAACCCCGAGATGTCTCACGTAGTTGTTGTCAAGAGGATACTTAGATATCTCAAATATCTTCTGAAGTCAAAATTGGCTTCGGAAGTTTTTCGAAACTTCCGAAGACAAAATACCTTCGGAAGATTTTCGACTTTCAAGAAAACTACCTTTTTGGACACTTTTTCAGAGGTCGGAGCGACATTCAAATTTCAAAGTTTATCCTTAGCACATTAATTTTGTTTCAAATCCAATTCATTCATATACACTCAACGGTTCCCTCTTTCCTCACTATCTCCTTCATCTGAAATTTCTCAAACCTAAATTCTCCAAAACCGACTTTGTCTTACCTTCCTTCACCACAAAGCTACTTCAAATGGCTAACCTCAACCACAGAAACTAAACCGATTTCTCCATGAATCTTCACAGGCAACACAATCAGGTTGCTTTGTTGCACTCTAAGAAAGATCCTGGCTTCTCAAAGGTTTGTCACTTACTATCTCCATCGAAATTACTTCACCTCCCTCACTATTGATCCTCCTCTCTATAAGGACCAACTTATGGAGTTCTGGCGGACCTATCAAGAGATCACCATGGACGGGGAGAAGGCACTCCCTGCCACAGTGCAGGGTAGGACAATCTTCATAACTCCAGCCTCCATAAACACTCATCTCATGATGTATGATGCAAAAGGTGACTTGTCCTTCCCTAAAGCTCCTGTAAATCATTCTTTTGGTCAGATGGGCTATGAGGGGGACTACTCTGTAAGAACCTTCAAAAAAGGAAAGGTCTCCTCCCAATGGAAATACCTCCTCCATGTGGTTATTCACAGCCTATCCAACAAGCATGGAGGATGGAATCAAATTCCTAAAGACCTTTCCTACATAGTCCATGGAATGGTTCAAGGGGTCAAGTTTAGATATTCATAGTTTGTTTATAGAAATTTGCTTGCTAATTTGGACTCCTAAAAATATAACATGTTCCGTAGATATGTCCAGCACATTCTTAATTATGAACTGGGCTCATAGTTAAGGGGAATAGGTAATGTTCTTAAATTGGGACAGATGAAGCTGACATCTTAAAAATTATGAGAAAACCTACTGTAGGATTCTCTAGGGTCGAAACAATCCTTGTCCCAAAAATGTTGGAGCTCATTGCTCAAGGTGACAACCTAGCAGCACTAGTTAGTGTTGAACCCACATCTATTATCTCCCAGCTACCCTCTCAACCTCAAATAACCATCACCTACTAGAAAAAATCCAAACAAACTCCTACACAGGCTATTTAGCTTGTGTAGGCCCCCATATCACCTCCCATACAAGAGGAAGTGGACACTGAAGCTCCTACTTTCCCTAAAAGCAAACCACTCCTATCTCACCAATGGTCAATGCTGAGGTTCCTCATGGTCAGCCTGATGAGCTCATCACCCAACAAGCCTTAAGCCTTCACTTAGAGTCTCAGAACTCTCATGAACAACTTTTAGGGGATAGTTACCATCCCCAGCCTCTGGATCTTAACCAACCAAACCCCAACCTAGAATTTTTTGATGTTGAAGACATGGGATTTAGTGAGTACCATGTCTTTCTTCTCTACCCTTGCTCAAGGAGAGATGAATGCTTCTGCTTCTCCCATGTCTAGCCCACATCATCCACCCCAAACTGAGACGGATCTCCCTAAACAAGTTCAGGAGATCCATATGGAAGAGGCTCTCACTTCTGTAAGTGATTATATTTTTAAGACCTCAACCATGGCAACCAAACCCCTTGACACTTCAACTGAAGCTTTCATGGAGCAATGGAAATCTAGCAGCCAAGAACAATATGCTGGTGATGAGGAAGAAGACCTTGGTCCAATTCTCTCATCTCCCTCTGATTCTTCATCTGAAAATGAGGGGAGTCTGCAACTAAAGGTGCAACAACTTTAATAGACATGCACCTATTTACTTTCTAAGGTTAGTCACTTGGAATCTCAAGTGACTGCCTTGAAGAAAAGGGTCAATGACCAGCAACTTAATATCATCGATCTCAAGGGCAAGCTAGATAGACCACCAAGACAAACTCAACGAAGTCCACAAGAACCTGTGGAAGTGGTGGACTTAACCTCTAGGTCACCTATGCAAGTGGGTGATGCTACCAAAAATGGGGAGAATGTTCCTGCAACCACAGAACCTAATAGTTCTGTCTTGAGTATGGACAATGAGGATTCACAACCCAAACTAGCAATTGTCTAGACTCAACAAATTTCTCAGGCTCATACTGATGTGGAGGCCATATTACAAGAACTATTTGAGGGAGGAATTCCAATGGCCATGTCTGCCCCTTCCTGCTAAAAATCCAATAATGGGATGGTGGTATGACAATGCAAGAATGGCCTTGGTGCCCTTTAGATCTCAGGGGCAGCAAGAGGTCTTCCATTTTCAGAATCTGAGATTCCATGAGAGTATAGCTTTAGTTGATCTACCACTTGACAACCCTAGCCAAAACAGACAGGCTGGCAGATTAACTGAAATGATTCAAGAGTGGGTGCTAGAGGGAGTTCAAAAGCAGAGCAAAATTATATAGACAGAGGCTAGCAGGGAAAAAAGTTGGTCAACTGGATATTGAGACGGACCCTAAGATTAGCGTCGAAGGGGAAACCTTGGTTGAAGGCCTAGTAGTGGACCCTGTAAACCTTGAGACAGGGTCATCCTTAGCATCCAGTACCCTCAGTGAAACACCTGCTCGTGAAGGTGTATCACAACCTCTCCTTGGCCAGAGCTCAAGCTCAGTACAATCGTCAGAAGGCCAAAGCTCACTCCACCCAAAGACATACAGGCCAATAATTGACAAAGGGTAAAGGAAGATGACTCCTGAGTAGATTGACGAGGAGAAAAGGGAGAGGAAGAGGAAGGCTAGGGGAGAGAAAACAGGAGAGATCCCAAGCTTCATGCAAGATGCAATCAGGGCTGCCCATAGGCCTAACACTCAAGATGATGAGTTAATGGCAGCTAGATTGAATTACCTAGGATTAAAGAACTACAATATAGATGAACTCATCTCTCTCACCATAGTAAAGTTGAATGAACTGGCAGACACAGAGTTATCTAAAGAAAAGAAGGAGGCTGAGGCTGTAGAATTGCTCCACTTGATCAAAGAAGAAAGGAAAAGAAAAAAACTCTACAAAGCCCGTGTCCTATCTCCAATCCAAGAAAGTCCTAAGAAGGAGACCGTGGCTATACAACGGGAACAAACTCAGATAGGCAAAGAACAAGAAAGACAGAAAATGATAACCTATCTAAGTGCCACATGTCTCTATCAGGCAGTAGTTATGAACCATCTCCCATATGAATATGTTGAATTTGAGTACCTCAAAAGCCAAAAGAAGAAGTTCAAACTCAAAGAAAAGCTATTAAGAAGAAAATAAGAGTGGAGGCTACTAAGTCAAGAGCCACCATCAGAGCACAAGAAAAAAAAGTCTGCTGATAAGCTGAAGATGGTGAGCTTCTTAAAGCTGTATGGGTTCTCTAGAAGGAGACTTGGTCCTATGTCTTTATGCACAATAGATGAGCATATGAGAAGGATCAAGCAGAACATAAAGGAAGGTTAGCTGGTTGACTTGCATTCTCCACCAAGTCAAGTTGTATCTGAAGTTGAGGTGATGGTTGATCCATAAGAGACAACACAACCTGATCCTAAAGCTATGTCTAAGCCAACTTCATCTTCTGACCCACAGCAGGGTTCTGAACCTCTTGCTTCTGAACATATGGAGGAAAAGGACCCAACTGAGGAGAATACAAAAAGATCAACTTGTGTTGCAGGCCACTCTCCTCGGTTAAAGTAAAGAAAGAGGAAAATGATGGCCATTAGAAGGGACAAGAAGAAAAAAAAGTCCAAGGCATCCACCTCTGCACCTCAGAATGAGTCAAAACATACTGAGGTTTTTCAAGAAGAGGCTGCTCAACCAACTTCTATTCAAGTAGAGCCTCTTGTAGTAGGAAGACCCATTATGTCCTGGAGCTTTGCAGCAAATCCAGATAGGTGGTATGTCATTAGAGATCAAGGGGGTCAAGATGTCTATCTCTTGCAAGACATGTTTGATCTCCCTTTATATGATCTGTATGACATGAGGAGATACTATGAGAGTCTAAGAGATCCTGACCAATTGATGAAGAAAGGCATGGTCTTAATCCTAATAAGTACTATCAATTTCTAAGTATCCTTCTCTATTTTGGAAGCATCAGCCTAGGGGGAGTTTGTAAGGAATACTTGAAAGGCTGATGCAACCAAAGTAGCCAAAGAGCTTCCTGCTTGCATGCATGTGCATTGCAGAAGTTACTTCGGATGTTTTACACTTCTCCTTAGAAACTGTCTAAGTGTAAAATCTTTCGAAGCCAAGACCAAAATCTTCGAAAACCAAAAATGAAGTCTTCCGAAGCTTAGAAGATAAAGTCTTCCGAAGCCAATAAGACAAAAACGATTTCTTCCAAGGACAGAGAAGACATGCTTTTTCTGATCTACTTTTTCAGAAAGCTGACGAACTTTCCGCTGCCACTCTGAAGACTCACCAACATGCATAAGTTAGTGAAAAGATCAATGCTTTAGTAAACTGTAGATTATGGTCTACGTGTCTGTAACTTTCTACTTTGTACTTTTATCCTTTTTGTAATACATTAGGATGTGAGTTATGGCATGTCATTGTCACATGTCAAAAAGACAATCTGCCTTTTGACTGTACATTGATTTTGTTGTTCAGATTAGTATCCAGCTGGCCTTCAAAGTATGACCGGCTGTAGGATGTAGTATAAAGTTTCTCAGGTCTTGTATTTTGAATTATCACTTGATCACTTTATAACTTTGTAATAGAACTTGAGACATTGAACCCGAGACATTAATATAACTTTATAGGATGTAGTATAAAGTTTCTCAGGTCTTGTAGACATTGATTTTGTTGTCTGGATCAGAAGATCACAGGGTGTCTGCTTATGTTCTTTTACTTTAAGTTTCTAGTTTATATAAAGTCGCTTCCCTATTTGATCTTTCAAGGATCGGTTTTTGTCACTCAACACAGATATTATCTCTCAAGTTCACTAAATCTCACTCGTTTTGATGAAGCAGAATCCCTTAAGAGTTGATAATAATATACTAAGTATAACAGAACACAAAAAGATAATTTTCAAGGTACTTGTATATATTACTTCTCAACTCAAAGTATTACAAGACTCTTTCAAGCATATTAAATAAGTTACAATGAGAAACTATATATACTACTACCTACAGCCGGATATACTTTGATACCAGCTGGAAACCTATGACTAAAGCAAATACTACATTGCTAAAGGTAAGGTATCTTAGATAAAATATTATCTAAGATTTGGTAGTCATGACATGTCCATCACTTACCTTTTGTCACCAACTAAAGTTGGTAATCTGTACTAACTGATAAGGAATGAATAGTGGAATAAAGTATGGTCAACTACATGGGCGTGGAAAAGCGCCATGCAGTGTACCAGAGATTTGCAGCAGATTGTCAAAGGGACCATACTTATGTCCACTCGTTCATTGTAGGTTATTCTGAAAGTTAATTGGCTTCAGAAGAACAAGTTCTTCCGGAGCCACTTATACTTCGGAAGAGGCTACTTCTTCCCAGGCTTGAGGCATTCTTCAGGTCTTCATACTTCAGAAGTCATTGTCTTGATTTCTTTGAATTCTTCTAAGTGTTAAACTTTGAAAAGAAGGAAGACTTTGTCTTCGGAAGTTGGAGTTCCTCTTCGGAAGCTCTTTCAGTCATGACCTTCGAAAGCTCAGCATTTGCCTTCGAAAGTTCTGCTTTTGCCTTCGAAAGTTCTTCATTAGTTGCACCAAAATTGTCTAAGTGTTCGTTTTGGTTGCACCAGCCTTACTTAATCCAATAAACTCCCCCTAGGCTGATGCTACCAAAACCTCACTTGTTTCTCCTTTTCAAAACCTTCAGCACTAAAGAAAGAAGATATTTGTCTGTTTCCTTGTTCTTTCTAGAAGTAGTGCTAAGAAGTTTGTACAAATCATTCGTAGAAAGGAGATCCAGTCTGTCACTGTGAATGATATGCACCCTTTGTTGTGTCCCTCTAAAGAGAGTTAGTTGACAGGAGTTGTAGTCATACTCCCATCTAACTATGGACTCCAGTTTCGAACCTTCAACCATTTGAAGAAAGGCTTTGCCTTTGGTTGTTGATCCTTCCTTTTCATCCTTCTTCAATCTTGGCCCTTGCGGTCAGCTTAGCCAGATGAAGACTGCTCAGATGATTTCTGATGTGAGCAGCTACCTCAGAGTTGGAAGGATTGGAGAATGGTTTCTCTGCTAACTCAGCAATGTCAAATCTGCTTAAGTGTAGCAGAGAGGTGGCATTGAGCCTGTTTATCTCACGATTCTCTCTTTCCGCAACAAAGTTGTGAGAAGAGTCTTCGAACCTCCACTGGATTATTTTCTTTCTAGACACAAGGGGCTGACTTGGTACCTTGTCTCCTTTCTTCAAATCCATAAGAGTCACCAGCCTTCTTCTTAGCTTCTTCTCTTCTTCATTTAACGAGTCAGAGTTGAGACCAAAAAGTTTAACAGCCAGGTCCTGTGTTCCTCTAGGCAAATCAAGGAATTGCTCTCTTGTGAGGGAACGTGAGGAGCTATCAACATAGGTTAGATTGATAGACCCCTCCTCAGAAGAGATATCGCTCAGAGTAGTACATTTGATGAGCTTCATCTTGATCTCCTTGAATTCTTCTAAGGAAACAGGTTTGGATGGCTGAGAGGATGACTTGGATGGTTGTTGGGTAGGTAATGATGTTTGGGTTCTAGGGAGTGTTTTGGGTTTGAGGATGAGGAGTTGAGGTGGTAGTTGTGATTAAATGGGTGATGAAGAGGGTATGGTTGATGGTGTGGGTTCAGGAGTGTATGGCTTAGTGGTTGGCTCGGTTTTGATGGGGAAAGGGAAAGGAGTAGGTTCAGGTTGAGGTTGAGGGATAGGTGTTGGTTTAGAAGTCATCCCCTGCACTCTTCTGTACATCTCTTTCCTTTTACCTGAGCGAATGTCAGCCTTGATGTCACTGACATGTCGCTGTAGGGTCTTCTCAGACATGGGTCCCACTTGCCTACCAGAGAAGCCATGGGCCCTGAGATAATCTTTCATCCAGTCTTTATCACCCATCTTCTAGACAGCCACAAGTTCAGCTTCTTCCTCCTTCTTCTTCTTCTCCTTTATCTTTTCCCTAGCAGCCTTCTTTCTCTCTTTCTCCATTTGATCTTGTTCTTTCTTGAAAAGCCACAAGATCGTATCATTGTTGTGAGGAGTTAGTTCCTCAAGAGAGAATCCCCTAGAGCTTAGGAAAGCTATCCTTTCACTCCTAAGCTGCTGATCAACTTCTTCTTTCTTTCTTAACCTTTCTTCCTCTAAGGACAACCTTGCTGCTTCTTCCTCTTCTTTCTGCAGCATGGTTGCCTTTTCCAACTCAATCAGCTCCTCTAGTGGTAGCAGGAGCACATCTTCATTGGCAGCTCGCAGATTGACAAGATTGTCAATGATCTCCACCCTTTTTTTATTGTTGATAACCTCCCAGTTGGCTACAGCTGCTTTGCTACTTGCAGCTAGTAGCTTCCCAGAGGGGAGTCTACCTTTCCTTTTTAGTTTCTCCATCCTTTCCTCCTCTAGAAGCTCTTCCGCAGTCATCTTCCTCTTCCCTATAATGTCTTCGGAAGATTGAGACTTGAGAGGTTCTTGTGTAGAGGTTTCAGGTTGGTGGGTGGTGACTGGAGCATGAGGTGATGATGGTATTTGAGTTAGAGGTAGGTTGAGAAAGTCCTCACTATTTACCTCAGATGCTAGTTCAAGAATTGCATCTTTGATAATTAGATCATCGGACAAAGAGTATAATCCTTTCGCAGCTTGCATCTTAGCTTCGAAAGATTGGAGTGGTTCTTTTGCAGCTTTGACTTCAGCTTCGAAAGTTTGTGGGATTGCACTATCTGTCCCAACTGTTTTAGTTGCTGGGCCATCAGTCCCCATATCCCCTTCGAAATAAATCTTGGGTTCAATATGGACCTTAGGTTGACCAACTTCCTTGATAGTGGTAGATGGTGCATTCAACCTTTGAAGCTCTTCAGCCCCAAAGTATGGCACAGCAACATCCGGACTCAGCTGTTCAATAGAAGATCTTATTAGGAACTTGGTTAAGAACCTGCGTAGATCTTTGAGCATCCTTGGATCCATTTGAAGGATGATTGGAGGAGGCTCATGGAAAACTGTTGCTTGCTGAGTAGGATATCTCGAAGACAGAGTAGAGAGAGCTAAACTTTGTGGTTCCTCATGTGTTTGTCTCTGAACATTCTCCCCCTTTTTGGTAGCATCATCCTGAGAGCTTGATGAGCTAGAGGAAGAAGTCAAAGAGACTTGAACTGGTACGTGCCTAATAGATCTCCCAATCTGTTTCTCAGTTAGTTGAGCCTTGAGACTTTCAATCTCAAGTTGCTGAGTGGCAGACCTATCCTCTAAAGTCTTAACCTTGAGCTCAAGATTTGAGACTTTAGATAGTAGGTCTCTGATAATGAGCTGCATACTTCCCTCATCTTCTTTTGATTAGTCACGGGGAGATGAGGTAACATACCTCGTATGTGCATCCTCACCACCAGATGTGGTTTCTTGGCACCCTGGTTTTCCTTGCCTGAAGAAGTCTCTTTTAGAGTCTTCAAAGGGTACGGTTGCCGTAGATTCAGTCTTAGAGATGTTACCATTGTCCTGAAGGTCCAATGAGGCACTTTCAGTAGTAGCAGTTGAATCTACATGAGTCCCCACCACACCAGTGGGACTCACCTTAGTTGGGGCTTGCTGATGGGGGCTAGAGATCAGAGGTCTCTCTAGGCTCAGTTGATCCTTAAGTTGTTGTTGTGGATCAACCTCATGGCCTTGAAGAGACATAATCTCTTCATCAGTTCCTATTAAATGGTCAGTAAAGGATATAGAGGTTATGCCTAATGATCCGGGATCTTGATCAATGTCTAATAGCATTGAGCCTATGAGAGGGCTGTCCTTTTTTGGCTGCTCAGGAGAGTATAGTGACTCATCCTGAGGAGTTTCAGTTTGGGTTTGAGGCTCATGGGATTGAGTCTGAGGAGACTCAATGCCCATATTGAGTTCAAATGTGAAGGAAGGTGTGACCTCAGACTGAGTGGGAGCCCATGTTTCCACTCTAGCCTTTTTGGATTGAATAGGGGGACTTGTTCAATCAGAGGAGATTGAACAATGTTTCATTTGGATAGTCTCTGATATGTAATTTTGATGGGGTGGGAAGGTAGATTTGGCATTGTGAGGGTAATTGCGGGTGTGGGTTCATCACCTATGGGGTTAACAGGGATGTCACCTGGAGCTATGTGCTCAATCATACCTAGAAGAAGCGTAGTGTGTCTTCCAGTAAAGTTGGTGGACATCCTCTTCAGCACCTTGAAGATGGCCAGCCTCATTTGAGGGATAGGTAGAGCAGCTGCACAGACAAGCTTACTCTGGTCCAGCTCACAGTTGAATATGTGCTGAATGAACAGGGGATACATGAAAAATGTTTCCCTTTGAAGGTTCCTTATCAGATTGGTGAGCACAAACCTTGAATAGTTGAATCAGAGGCCTTTAACCAACCCATGAACTAGGCATCCTAGTTTATAAGGGATTTGATCCCATCCCCCAGACTTGTTTGACAGGCAGTGAAGGACTATGTGAAGCAGGAACTTCCAGTTGTAAGAGAAATTGAACTTGTACACGGTTGACCTGCTCACATCACCACCATATCCCATCTAGGTATGTGTCATCCAGGTCTGCTTTGGGAAACTCTATAGGAGAGCCCTCATCATGAAGCTCTAGATGCTTACTGATGATTTGTTAAGATATGATCAATTCCTGACCACAGATGCTTGACCTAAGAACCCTAACTCCGTTCAGGTTTACAATTTGACCGTTTCCCCAAAATTCGGCCATGTGGTTCGAGTAAACAGTGGGGTTAACAGTTAGGGCAGTGTAGTAGGTGGATTGGGTAAGGAAGGAGATGATTTTAGAGAAGTCAGCATCCTTAGAAGAGTCAAGGAGTGCGATTTGGTTGTGCTAAGGGATTAGTGCCATTTTGAGAAAGTTGCAGAGAAATGAGTTTGAATTTGGGTAAATTGAAGACGAAGGAAGCTTTGGGCAGTGAAATTGGTAAAAGGATTAAAAGGATGGATCGGAAGTATTTTAATGGGTGAAATGGCGGATGGATAAGGTGAAATGACAGTTTGGGGTATGATGTGACAATGGCGGTAAGATAAGGTCCATTTAATATATTCAGACATCATTAATAAAATCTTTACCTTTTTACAGTGTGGGGCCCAAAAGATTTCCGTTACACAGTAAAGCTTTCTTCCGAAGCCAAAATTACTTCCGAAGGTAAATTTATTAAATTTACTTCCGAGAGTAAGAAGGCCTTCTAAGCGAAGAAGTTTATTAAGTTTCGGAAGTAGATTTGATATGATATCAAAAAGCTTCTTCCGAGACTAAAAACTCTTCCGAAAATAAGATTTCCCTTGAAGGAATTTTGCTTCAGAAGATATATATAACATCTTCCGAAGGATAATTCCTCTGCGAAAGAATTTACACTTAGTGATATTATGAAGAAAAACCTTTTGTAATAGGGCTTAGATTGTATTCACAAAGACAAGACACATTTTGAAAAAGGTTTTTAAATGAGATGGACTAATCAATGTTTATCATCCCAATAGCTGTAATAAGATACTTAAATCTTTGTTCATCAAACGCTTTGGTGAACAAATCAGCATATTGTTCATTTGAATCAACTTTGACTAGTTTAATCAGATTTTTCTCATGAATATCTCTAATGAAATGATACCTGATGTCAATGTGCTTTGTCTTGGAGTGCTTGACTAGATTTTCTGTAATGGAGATAGCACTGTTGTTGTCAATATGGATAGGAGTCTCCATGAAGTTGAATCCATAAGCCATCATCTGGTTTTGAATCCACAACAACTGAGCACAGTAACTAGCAGCAGCAATGTATTCAGCTTCAGCAGTTGATGTTGAGACACAGGATTGCTTCTTGCATTGCTATGAGATTATCCTTCCACCAAGAAATTGGCATCCTCCTGATGTTGATTTCTTGTTGATGTTGCAGCCACCATAGTCACTATCAGAGTAGCCATAGAGATTGAAATTGTTGTTCCTTGGATACCAGAGACCCAGTTTAGGTGCTCCTTTGAGGTATCTAAGAATTCTCTTGGTAGCAACTAGGTGAGACACCTTTGGAGCAGCCTGATATCTTGCACAGATGCAACTTGCAGACATGATATCAGGTCTACTTGCTGTGAGATACATCAGAGATCCAATGATTACCCTATACTGATGTTGATCAGTATCCTCCCCCTCAGAGTCAGGACAAAGATTATGATTTCTAGGTATAGGAGTCTTAGCTGGCGTACAATCTTTCATATCAAATCTTTCTAAGATGTCTTGAACATACTTGGATTGATTAATAAAGAACCCTTCTTTCATCTATTTTACCTGAATTCTAAGGAAAAAGTCCATTTTTCCCATGGAGCTCATTTCAAACTTCTTCTTCATAATGCTTTCAAAGTCTTTACACATTTGGTCATTTGATGAACCAAATATGATGTCATCAACATAGACTTGTACGAGCAGAATGTCTTTCCCAGAATTTCTTATGAATAAAGTCTTGTCAATGGTACCTCTGATGTATCCATTCTTTAGGAGAAACTGAGACAGAGTCTCATACCACAGCCTAGGTGCCTGATGCAGCCCATAGAGAGCTTTATCTAGTTTGGACACATAGTTGGGGTGCTGTGGGTCTTCAAATCCTGGAGGCTGACACACATAGATTTCCCTGTCTATATTCCCATATAAAAAGGCACACTTGACATCAAGTTGGTAGACAGTAAAATTCTTGGATGCAGCATAAGCAAGAAAGATCCTCACTGCCTCAAGTCTTGCAACGGGTGCAAAGACATTAGTGTAATCAATTCCCTCCTCTTGAGTGTATCCTTGAACTACCAGTCTTGCCTTGTTCTTGATAATCAAGCCTCTATCATCTCTCTTGTTCCTAAATACCCATTCTGTACCTATTGGTACTTGACCGGATGGTAGTGGACATAGGTTCCAAACCTTTTGTCTCTTGAATTGAAGCAATTCCTCTTGCATTGATTCAACCAAGCTACTATCTTTCAAGGCTTCTTCTACTTTCTTGGGTTCCATCTTAGATAAGAAGCATGAGTACAGGCAGACATTCCCATTGTGAGTTTGTCCCCTTGTTCTCACGCCTTCGGAGACATCTCCAATGATGTTCTCAACTGGATGAGTGTTATGAATCCTGAGCCTGGGAATCACATCCAATTGCATGGATAGATCTAGATTGGAAAAGTTGGTCCAGCTGATGTTTCACACTCATTCAATGAGGACTGATTGAATGAAGGAGAAACAGCATCAGTATCAGTTGGATGTGGGGTAGCATTGAAAGTTGCCTATTCCTTCAGAATGCTACTTCCATCAGCTTGGTGTTGTGCATTGTCATCGGATGAGCTTTGAAGCTTACTTTGTTGACAACTTTTTGAAGCTCCACTATTTCTTAAGATAGTTATGCTATCAGATCTAACAATTGTGGGAACTTGATTTTCAGCAACTCTTGGAAATCTTGGAAGAGGTCTGGGTAACTCAAACAGTTGGTCATCATCAGAATCACTTTAAGTACCTGTTCCAGCTGAAACATTCTCACAAGAGGGTTTAGAATAGTTTGGAAACAATTCTAAATCAAAGATATGATCAGGGCCATTCCCCCTAACACAAGGAGTGTGCTCATTAACAACAATGTTGGATGATTCCTCAAATTGTTGATTTTTGATGTTATACACTCTATAGGCAATAGAGGTAGAGGAATATCCAACAAAGATAGCATCATCTGACTTTTCAGCAAATTTTGCCATATTGTCCTTCTGTCCTTTCTGTTAAGTATGATACACCTGCTGCCAAAGGACCTGAGAAAGCCAATGAACGGTGGCCTCTTGTTCCATAACTCATAAGGGGTTTTTCCATCTAGCTTAACTACAAGAACTCTGTTCTACACATAACATGCAGTGCTGACTGCCTCTGCCCAGAATGTTAGAGGCAGCTTTGAATCAGCTAACATAGTTCGAGCAACCTCAATAAGTGTCCTGTTTTTCCTCTCAGCAACACCATTTTGTTGAGGAGTTGTAGGAGCACTATATTGTCTGGCAATCCCTTTTGAGTTACAGAATGAGTCAAGAACTTGATTCTTAAACTCAGTCCCTTGATCACTTCTAATTATCTTAACCTTGTGATCAATTTGATTTTCTATTTTAAGAATAAAAGATTTTAAAGTTTTAGCTGTTTCATCTTTAGATCTTAAAAAGAATACCTATGTGAATCTAGTAAAATCATCAAGAATCACAAGGCATTATGATTTCCTTCCAATGCTCATTATACTTGTGGGACCAAATAGATCCATGTGTAATAAGTGTAATGGAGTGGTGATAGAGTTAACTACTTTGGATTTTTGAGATGCTTTATGTTACTTCCCTTTCAGACAAGCAACATAGTTTTCTTTGCCGAAAAATTCCTTTTTAGGCAGACCATGTACCAAGTTATTTTTAACCAATTTATTCATGGTTTTGAAATTAACATGACAAATTCGTTTATGCCAAAGAGTTGACTCATCACCATTAGCTTTGGAAAGAAAACTTGATACTTCACCGAAGGGGGAAGCATTGTTCATATCCAGCTTGTACATATCCCTTTTCCTGGGAGATCTAAGAAGCACCAATTCCTGAGGAATTGTCATCCCGGGTTTGAGGATAATGCACTCATGTTCAGTGAAAAGCATTTGGTGCTTTTGATCACAAAACTAAGAAACACTTAAAAGATTGTGTTCAAGCTGTTTGACAAAGTTTACTTTGTCGATACTTTACTTGCCGTTGTATACATTTCCTCTGCCCGAAATGTATCCTCCGGCCTCACCACCAAATTGAACAGGACCTCCATCAAAATGTTGAAATTGTTGAAGAAGAGATATGTTCAAGTCATGTGCCTGGAGCATCCACTATCTACAATCCATACATTGTCATTTTTATCATGTAAATGTCCCTGCAAATAAGGTGAAAAAGTTAGTTTTTATTGGAAACCCAAGCCTTACTGGTCTTGGGCTTTTCCAATGATGAGGATTTAAATAAACCAAAGTGTATGCATGGGGGTTCAATAGATGTTTGTAAAGAAGAGGTTTGGGCTGCGCCATCTCGTTTGATCTTCTAGTCCATCCCTTGGCTAATCAAAGTAGATGAGCTTGATGAAGCTTGTGCAGCATGGCATTTTTTCGAGGCTTCTTTCTTTTCGGAAGAAGCTTTCCTCACCGTTCCTTCCGAAGTAGTCTTCCTTTCGGAAGGTTTCAAAGGAATTTTCTTATTCTTTTGAATTTTCTTAGCTTTTTCTTCCGAAGCTATTTTCCCTTCGGAAGAATGAGTTTCTTCCGAAAGCAACTTTGCTTAGGAAACAAGCTTTCCTTTCCTCATCACTTGGACCATGTGATAGGGTCCAAATGTGAAACCCTCCTTGACTCCTTCTTTCTTAACATTATTTGCATATGTGTGCTTGCAGGATTATAGTAACAATCTTTGGCCATATGGTTTTGCAGACCACACATTATGCATGCAATGTTAACCTTTGAGGGATTTGAAGACTGTTGTTTCTTGCTCTTCTTGTCCTCATCAACAGTCTTCCCCTTTAACTTGTGATCCTTCAGCAGGACAGGAGTACTGGTACTACACTCCTTTCCAAGATCAGAATTTCCAACCACTTGGAATCCGGCTGAAATGAATACACCGTTTTGTTTTGGGTCTATTTTCAATTTGGACTCAGCCACTTTCTTGGCAGTTTTTCTGGCTGCCTTAGCCCTGTTTCTTTTGGCATTGGTGGTTAGGGGTTGATCATCACTTATGGAAATAGGTTGATTTACCTGATTCTTCCCTGTGATGGTCTCCATAGTTGCATCACTCTTCAACTCATGGGAAGGTGGGTCAGCAGATGGAACCTCTTGCTCTTTAGTCCCACATCTTGGTTGTCTAATAGACTCATAAAAGTGTGGTGGAGCACTTTCATTTGTTCCCAACCCACCTTTGTTTTGATAACAAATTTTTGAGTGAGAGTTTGATGCAAGAATGGCTTGGAAGCTTTGCTCAGAAATAGCATGCTTCCTGGCTTGAGCCTCGACCGTGACAAGCTGGGCTTGAGCCTCGCTTAATTTGGAGATTAAATCTTTGATTTGAGTCTTATAGTTGGTATGTTCATGTTTTAAAAAGGACACAGTTTTCTCCAACTCTTCAATTTTCATCTTATAGTTAGATTTAGCCTTTTTAAAATCACTCTTAAGGATATTTAAAGACTCAATATCAGATTTAATTTCCATATTGTAGTCCTGATACAATTTAACTTTAGCAATGCAAGCTGGAGTACAGAGATGTTCAAATACCTTATTGTCATCAGTTTCAGCCATCAATGCTTGAGCAGGGGTTACATCCTGCACCATGAAGCTCCAGTCAACTTCTTGAGCAACAGCAGTTGTGTGTTGTTCAGTTGGCTTTCCGATTGTTTTAGGTGTGGTAGGATGCATGGAGGCTTGAAAGGTTCCCGGATTTGACTTGGGAGCCTTACATTCCCTGGCAAAGTGGCCAAGTTGGTTACAGTTGTAACATTTAGCCTTTGTCTTGTCAAACCCAAACTTGCTGTTAGTTGGGTTTTGGGGAAATTGCCTTCCAGTTCTCTTAAAGAACTTCTTCGCCCTGTAGGTTAACAGAGCCATCTGTTGGACAATGTCTATGTACTCGACATCATCTGGGCTGAAACATTCTAGATCATCAAAGCAAAACTGAAAATCACTAGAATGCCCATTTCCTGAGACAAAGGCACAGTTGTCCTGGAAGGGACTTGACTGAGCCTGTTGAGACCTTGGAGTCTCAGGCAAGGTAATGTTTGGTCCAGAAGAAGAGGATGGCTGCTGGGAGTAAGTCAGGTACTGCTGAGGTTAGGGGGTCTTGAGCCTTCAGCAACTAGTAAAGCGTTGCTATCAGGATGGCTCGAGGGTCTGCTCACCTGGTGGCCTCTCTTGTTCTCCATCTCTACACGGTATCATCAAGGATGTCATATAGTTCAGTCATTATGAGGGAGTTTAAGTTCTCTGTCCTCTTGATAGAGACACAATAGAAAGTCCACTTATTTGGGAGTGCACTCATGAACTTTCTTCAGAGATCTCTCATCTCAAGAGTCACTCCTACAGACCGAAGTGATGAAATAAGATCCATATACCTGAAGTATTGCTGGCTGAGGGTCTCTCCAGCAATGTAAGTAATGTTTTCAAACTATTACTTCAGGGAATCTTTCTTGGAGTCATTGGAGCCGGCATACATCTGAGTTAAAGCATCAAAGAGTTCTTTGGCTGACTGGCAATGCTCAAATCCCACCATGACGGAGTTGGGTATGGCAGTCATAAGAACAGTCATTGCTTTTTGATCGATCTCTAGTCGCTTGTGGTCTTCATCAGAATAATCTTCAACAGCCTTCTCTATCATAGCACCATTTCCAGCCGGTGCTGCAACCTTTGGCTTGTAAGGGCCATTGGTGATAGATTTCCACATCATGCTGTCTTGATACCTAATGAAACCTTCAACAAGATCTGAAGTTTTCAGGAGTGATGATGGGAGCTTTAGACATCGTTCCCATTTCACTTTCTGATGATTTTTGGTTGAGGTCCATTTTGAGTGAGGTGAAAGAATGAGTGAAGAAAAGGTTGATTTGGATGGTAAGATCTCATAATCAAGAGCCTAAAAAGCTCTCATACCAATTGCAGGATCTGTTTTTGTCACTCAACACAGATATTATCTCTCAAGTTCACTAAATCTCACTCGGTTTGATGAAGCAGAATCCCTTAAGAGTTGATAATAATATACTAAGTATAACAGAACACAAGAAAATAATTTTAAAGGTACTTGTATGTAGTACTTCTCAACTCAAAGTATTACAAGACTCTTTCAAGCATATTACATGAGTTACAATGAGAAACTATATATACTACTAGCTACAGCCGGATATACTTTGAAACCAGCTGGAAACCTATAACTAAAGCAAATACTACATTGCTAAAGGTAAGGTATCTTAGATAAAATATTATCTAAGATTTGGTAGTCATGACATGTCAATGACTTACCTTTTGTCACCAACTAAAGTTGGTAATCTGTACTAACTGATAAGGAATGAATAGTGGAATAAAGTATGGTCAACTACATGGGCGTGGGAAAGCATCATGTAGTGTATCAGAGATTTGCAGCAGATTGTCAGAGGGACCATACTTATGCCCACTGGTTCACAGTAGGTTCTTCCGAAGGTTAATTGGCTTCGAAAGAACAAGTTCTTCCGAAGCCACTTATACTTTGGAAGAGGCTACTTCTTCCGAGGCTTGAGGCATTCTTCAGGTCTTCATACTTCGAAAGTCATTGCCTTGATTTCTTTGAATTCTTCTAAGTGTTAAACTTCGAAAAGAAGGAAGACTTTGTCTTCGGAAGTTGGACTTCCTCTTCGGAAGCTCTTTCAGCCTTGACCTTCGAAAGCTCAGCATTTGCCTTCGGAAGTTCTGCTTTTGCCTTCAAAAATTCTTCATCAGTTGCACCAAAATTGTCTAAGTGTTTGTTTTGGTTGCACCAGCCTTACTTGATCCAATAATCTTGTAAGTGTTATTCAAGTTCAATCTCCAAACACCCTATGAAACTATTGCTTTAACCTCCCCAAACAGTCCTGCATGAGCTATGTTTGCCTTTTTCCCTTTACAAAACATGATCATAGCTGTGGACCATCTCAGATTTAGCCATCTAATCCCCCTTTCATATGATCCAAATAGCTAATAAACACATGAGCTATGAACCCCCACTCCTTTGACAAAAGTGACTTCTTGATCTCCTTCCTCTTCTCAAAGTTTGTACCCTCATAACCAATATCTTTAAACGCTCTAATGACCTCTGAATCAGTCATCTTAATGCTCTCTCCCATATGATCCTCCAGATGCGGGGCCTTAGCCACTGTCTTGACCGATATCTCAACCAGCTCTACCATAATTATTGCTCTGATAATCTTCTGTTTGGCGTCGTAATGGCCGTTCTCCAAAACTCTCTAATCTGCTTCTCGTCTATAGAAGGAGAGTGAGAAATGGCATAGAAAATCAGAGATCTCTTCAGCCAATAAATGGCATCTCTATATCCAGCAGACATTGGAACGCGATCGTTCAGATACGTTACCACGTTTGATCTAGGATCAAACTTTAAACTCCCCATAATAACTGTAGGTGAAACAGAGAATTTGTTAGATCACAAGAGATAACATAACGATTAAAATTTTATAATTTTATTTTTATTATCTATTTACTATTTATTCTTATCATATATTTATATATATATATATATGTATATATATATATATAGAGAGAGAGAGAGGAGGGATCAAATGAAAAGTATGTTTATAAATAAAAACCTTGAAAACCATAATCAACCAATCAATTTTTTTTAAATTAATTATTTTTGATTTAAATCAAATGGTGTTTTTGTAATTTTGCCACATTGTAAATTTAAAAATAGTCTTTTGTATTAATTTCAAATGCTTGTTTACCTTTAAATCAATTTTTAATTTTCCTTATTCTTTGCATAATTCGTATCTTCCATTTTTTAATTGAATTTCACATTATCATCATTGCAATTCGATTTGTTACTTTCATTTTCGTCACTGATCTTCAATACCAAATTCGATTTTGATTTTTTCAACTATTATGAACCAAATGGATTGCAAACAATCAATTGAAATGAATACAGTATCCGACATCCTTGATGCAAATAATGCAATTGCTAATGTGGTTAATAGCGTTGATACTATTCTCGATGTGATATCAATAGATAATACGTCTTCTATATATCCAGCAGCTAATATCGAACAATTTCAACAATTAAGTCACGATGATGAAGATGGTAAGGATCATTTTTGTTGTTCATTTTTTTATCGGTGCATACATATACGTATCAGGAAGTTGAATCATGTTTATACTTATGATTCCAATGGTCTGTAGTATAAATACATTGTGCAATCTCTTTTTAATAACTCAAGTATGATTTATGATTGTACGTACACGTATCAATTTTTGTTCATACATTAGATATATTCTATGTCGTATGTAACAAATTTTACTTTGTCTCTGTTGGTAACAAATTTATATTTACATTATTAACATTTGATTATTTCTAATAATGAATCAGATAACACACATGATCTTAGTGACAACAAGTTCGATGATATCCAAAATGAGAATGATACTTTATTTCTAACCGGTGTTGAGAATGAAGGTATTCAATTGTTCTTCATAGTGGTTTTTTATTTAAGTGTTTATTGACATTTCTTTTAAACATTGAATGTTTCAGATTCGATGCACACTACTCTATACGAGTCCCCCAATGGAACCAGGTATTGGACTCCTAATGTATCCGTTGAGCATAAGCCGGTGGTTGGAACAAGGTACGAAAATTGAAACAAGGTATGAAGCATATGCTGAGAAGGCCGGCTTTAGAACCCGTTTAGGTATAATGAAAAAGAAGAAAGGTGTGGTCACTCATAGATACATATTGTGTAACAAGGCTGGCATACCTACGGGCAAAGTAACTGACACTTTGGATGTTTCCACAATGTCTCGTGTTCGAAGAAGAAACATTAAAGTTTGTGATTGTCCTGCCCGTTTAAAATTAAGAGCTATTGAGGGAACAGAAAATTATGAAGTATACGGTTTTATTGAGGCACATAATCATGGTTTGGTGAATTTTGATAATTTGGATTTGACAAGGAGGAAGCGTAAGCTTGATTTTGTTGATAAGGAGTACATTGCCAAATGTCGTTTGGAGAAATATTGGACCTTCCAAAGCACATAGATTGCCGGTTGCATTGAAGGGTGGCCATCATATGGTAAGAGGAACTAAGACGGATTATAAAAATTTTAGTAGGGATATTACTAATTTCATTCGTGATAGTGATGGTCAATACTAATTAGATAGATGGGATGGAACAATGGGTGTTATGCCAAAACAACTTCACATTTAATTTTTTAGCGGTTGGCGATGAGATTAGGAACTTGTTTTGGGTAGATGATGTGTCGAAGGTCAACTATATGGCGTTTGGTGATGTGTTAGCATTTGACGGAACATACCAGACTAACAAGTATGTAATTTATTTACAACATTTTTCGTGATATAATTATTAAAAATTGATTTTTTATGTAGGTATAATATGATTTTTGTCCCATTTACTAGAGTTGATCATCACAAAAAGTGTGTCACTTTTGGTGTTGGATTGTTGTACGATAAGTCGATCGAATCGTACACGTGGTTGCTCAAATGTTTTATGGATGCTCATAACAACAAGTAGCCAATTTTAGTTCTAACATAACAAGACGCTACAATGAAACACGATGTTCATAACGTGTTGGACAATTCAATTCATAGACTTTGTATGTGGCATATCACTAATAAGCTGCCGTCCAAGGTGTTTTTTACTTTAGCACGTTAAAGCTCTTTCATTTTTTTATAATTTTAAATAAACTTTATTATAAAATATAGAATTCATAATTATATGCATGAAATATTTAGTTACTTACATATAAGTATTCTACAAATACATGTAATATATTACATCTTATTATCGAAGTGATGTCTAATGCTTGTTCATTTTAATCAGGTTTCTGGACATATATTGAACAGCACACAAATCTGGGTGCATCTATTCATAAGCTTGTTTGGAATGTATACCTAAAACACTCAACATTTGAGCCACGATGGAAGTTACTAATGAAGAAGCATGGTTTACAAGAGCACAAATGGTTATCTGATATGTTTTCCATTAGAGATCAGTGGGTTCCTGGCTATTTTATGGATATTCCAATGTGTTGTTTGATGAAGACCACATCAAGGTGTGAAAACTCAAATTCATATTTCAAAATTAATTCTAGCCCGTCGAACACACTTGTACAATTCTTGTTATGTTACGGCAATGCTATAGATGGCCAAATATACAACCAACGTGTCCTTGAATTCAACACCACCACCACAGCTCCCAAGTATATCACAAGCTTAGTAATTGAACGACATGCTTTTTAGATATACACACGTAACATATTTTGAGAGGTGCAAAAGGAGATTCATTAGTGCAAAACATTATGTTATATAGTCAATCGTGAGGAAATTAAGGGAATATAGAACTACGTTATTGCACATCAAGACAATAGATCTGAAGTCCTCAATGAGTTTAAGGTACAGTTTTAGGTTTATGTTATTTTATGTATTGATCCGTATATGTATGTATATGTTATATTTCTGTAACATATGATTATGTTACGGTTGTTTACATGTTCTTGATTACGTTACATATGTAATGTCTTTAAATGTTATATATGGCAGGTCACACTTGATTTGTCCGATAATACTGTTAAATATTCTTGCATGTCATTCACACATATTAGATATCTTTGCTGACACGTGTTTTGCGTATTCGGACATCATAAAATTGAAAAATTTCCATAACAATACGTGCATGGAAGATGGAGGAGAGATGCATTGCCCAAAAGGGTGTTTAGTATGGTGTACAGCTACTATGTAGACCAGTCTCAAAATTCAGTTCTGAGACATCATTTGATGGACACTATGCAACAATGTGTGGATAGGTTAAGGATGAATACGGAGCGACTTACATGGCTTGTTGAGCATGTGCAAAATCTAATATTTGAAATATTTAATGAATTTCCTTGCAACCCTTTATATAATAACAAAGGTGTAATAATTGAAGAGGTTTTACATCAACCAGAACCCCATAAAGTGCAATACAAACCACCAAGTGGAATAAGGAACAAAGGTTGTGGAAAGAATAGGCGGTTGATTGGTCCTGATGAGAAGGCAAAATGTAAAAGAACGAAGCCTAAAAGGTTATTTAATTTATCTAAGAAATACATTCATGAACACGATATTCGCAATTGCTCCGATAATTTAAAAATGCTCAATAGAAAGGGTCCAAAAAAGTTGTTCAAGAAGATGATGACTCAAATAACTCATCAGATTACAAGTGGATTGAAGATGAAAGTGATCAGGAAGATGATAAGGAAGATGAACAGGAAGAATCTGATGAAGACTTGGAGGAATAACTTGTTGAACTTATTTAGTTTTGTCTTTCTTTTCATTTTTATTTTAAAATGTAATAAATATTCGGAAATTTTACATGTCTTATTTGTAATTTGGATTTGATCAGCTTGATATTGAAGAATTGTTTTATTACATCTACGTATTACAGACCATATTTATGATTTGAAATTAGTTAATAGTATTTAGAGTTTTTCTTTATACTATATAACCTTATTTGTTTTTCAATCTTTATTACATATACGTATTAAAGATTTTATTTTATTTTATAATATGAACTTGTGTTACATATATTTACCTATTATGTTCTTAAGTCTATTTTGATTATTGATCATCTAACTGTAACACATATGCGTACATTATTATGAACTTGCATTACATATACGTATCTTTTAAACATATCAATTGTCTATATAATTGATCATCTTATAGTGTGTGAATTGCTCATTACATATAAGTACTCGTAATCGTAATACATATGTGTACCTTAATATAAATTTGTATTACATATACGTATCTATTACACATATTACTTGTATCCATAATTGATCAGCTTACCAGGTTTGAATTGTTTTTACATACAAGTATTTAAGCAATATTTTTGTTGTGAATATACTTAATCATAGTTGTTATGTTGCTAAAGATTTTTTTTATTATCATATAAAACTATATTTTTGTTGTGTGTATATGTTGATCATCTTTACTAGTATTTGTTAATATTAATTTTTTATATTTTTTCTTATGGAATTTCATATTGCTTGTTTAGTTGTTTTTAAATACTACAACATACGACAACATAGATTTTTGTATTACATAAATGTATTTTTTGTATCATTATTCATAATGCAATACGTATATGTTTTTGTTTTATTTAGTACATTTATAGACTACACACCATTAGCAAAGCTAGAATTTATAGTATTCATATATCCAACTGAAAGTCATTAATTTCATTCAACACTCCAAAATATTAAGGTTAATGGTTCACATTCAAAAATAAAACAATACCAAAATGAGGATACAAAAAACAATTATATCATAATGACCATTCACATCTTAAACTAGTTCCTCACATATGATCTATCTTTTATTTTCTTGCTCTAACTTACCGGCTTCCTTCAACTCCTTATCCTTATATATATTCACCTCCGACATTAGGATTTTAAAGGCATACTTTTTCCGCAAATTCCTAATCTTTGTCTTCATTTTGTTATCATCCGATGGAAACCTACATTCCCAATTTTTAATATGACTTCCCATAAACATTTCCATATGACGCATAACAAATATACCACAATCTATAGAGTTTTTTGACGTCGAACATCCAATATGTAACTTCTGAGGGTAGGCTGCTTCTATATCTCTTCACTTAGGGGCTCAAGTGATCTCAAGTAAGAGATAAAAATATGTTTCTGCACAGTTTAAAAAAATATATTAATTCACTTTTAAAAGTACACATACGTAAGAGTCAAATAATAGTAAAAAAATAAACAAAAAGAAAAATTCATATTACCACTTTTAAAGGAGTTCCCTTCTTAATGAAATCTACATCATCCTCAATTGATTAAACATTATCACTGTAATCCCTAGATACTTAATTTCATAGCAAACCAAATAAAAATGATTTTTTTTCCAAAATTGGAAAAAATATTAAGTCAAATTGCTTCAAGTCATTGAAGCATTTACAATCTTCAACAAAGTTTTCAAGATTGTATTTAAAGTGCCTCACACGTTCTTCATCTGTCTCCTTAGCGCTATCAATTACCCACCCAAGCTGTAATTTGAAATCATGGCATGTCATTAATATGATATATATAAAATATACTTCAATTACTAATGATATATTCTTACAAACGGGGTTACGCCACTGAACAAATGATATGGTGAGCTTGGACATCTATCCTTTTCATCAAGGTGAAGCACTTTTGCCCAACAATCAATCACGTCATTAAAAATTTGTTGTCCTGAGCTTAAGCTGTTCAACTGATAAAAATTGGTTCGAACCTTATTTCTGGTTGCAAATAAATGAACACTGTACCCAAAAACATTGATATTAGTTGGAATACAACCATTTCTAATTACATGTATATATATATATATATGTGTGTGTGTGTCTATACTTATAGACTATTCAATACTAACCTTTTATTCATTATGTTGTTTCGTACATGTATATGTGCTCGTACATATACGTATCTCATATTTTATGAGAGCTTATAAAGCTTCTTTTTATTGCTGGATAAACTTCATTCATAAATGTACATGTTTGTACTTAACATATTTCATACTATTTTTATGTGTCTATATTAACACATATAAAAGATACGTATTTGATTTGTTATATGTAAAATTCTTAAATTTTTAGCAAAGTAACAAATGTCTTACATATTCATACCAATATATAGCTTTATAAGTATAAGGTGCAGTAGGATACTTAAATGTTGTGGAAAATTCTCTAACTTCTTCAACAGTCCTGTTAATAATAATCATGTTTTTGTACATGTTAGAATTATAAGTTAAAAACATTATAACGTATCAAATGTGCGTATTTAATATCAATGAAACTTACTTGTGGACTAATTCACCATGGACACGTAATTTTTTCAGCTTATTAAATTTCCTGGATACAAATGAAGATATGTATTTATATATCCAACAGATAATTATACGTATTATATGGTAATATATAGATTTAGTTCTCATCAACAGTCCCTGTCATTAGGTAGTTCCATATTCCAATTTCTTCTTTTGTTACACCCTTTTTCATGTCTACTAGTCTATCAATGAAAGGAGAAACATATCTTGTCGATGGATGTTTGGCGCTTTTTCCTTTTCGTGCAGAACGCTTAGATTCTTCTTTATTAATATCACCATCTTTGCAGGTTTCTTTCCCAATAAAAGATCTCTTAACCCGTTCATCAATTTCCATAAACACTTATGTTAGACCGAGACTGTAGCTTGGACAATCGCCAATATCATGTGCTAACGCCTTACGATCGTCCTTTTGAGCTGATTCGAATTCAACTATATCAGATACTTCCATAGCCATTGGTGTCCATGCTTGAGGCTCATGGATTGGTATTTTCAGATTTTCAGGTGTAATTACACCAGCATTTTTGGACACTAAATTTTACAATATCTTATCGCTTTTGCATGTCCCAACATCTTTCATATCCATTGGATATCGATATAGCTCTCTATACATAATTTGGTAAGAATTCACCTCTTCACTATTTGGGAATAGATTTTTTGCAGCCCGAATAGCATTATCAAATTTCAATTTACCTTCTACATTCATACTTTTAATAGCCTCAAGTATTGCTAGATTTCCTTAAAAGATTTTAATATATTTTTTAAAGTTATAGCAAAACATATTTTATTGATCATTAAAAAATTTTAAAGGTACACACCTCTAGTGTGCTTTTATCAAAGGCCATCAACGATTCATCCTCTTCATTTTTTTCTTTCCCCTTTCGCTGTGTTTTATTTTCTGATTCAATGTCATATTCTTCTTTGTCATCATGTTGTTCCGTTAAATCTCCCATTCCAAACCCACCAGCCTTTAATATCTCGTTTTCTTCTCTTTTTTGAGTTTGTCCATATTCCAAAAGGAGAGTGGTGACATGGTCTTATCACTATAAATGTCGGGCATGTAAAACAATCTACATACAAAAGCTGCATTTTTAAATGAAAATGTATTTTTGAAAGTTAAAAACAGTTGACTTATAATCTATTACCTAATACATATGTATATGTTATAACAGTGTCAATAAAGTACAATATATTACTATACGTGTATAATACGTATATGTAAAACTACATTCAAATAAGCTAACACAAACATGTAAATTATAGATAGGTTTTGGACAAGTGTAACATACCGTCAAAATAGTCAACGGACCAACAAAGTCACATGACAAATTGCACCTCATCTAGTTTTCCTTACACTTTTTAATAGATGTTTCGATGCAACCACATCAATCAAACTCTTTTAAAATAGTGTCCACAGTAAAATGCTTAACCATTTCACAAATGCACTTCCCATTCTTTCGACTAACAACCATTGTGTTGTAGAAAAGAACCAAAAAATCCAATTTAAAATCAAAATAGTTATCATAATCCCCTTGTAGGATCTTATCCACAATTTCGGATGGGCCATCATTAACGCCACCATAACGCGCCTTCCATTTTGAGTTATTTTCAGTTTTACCCTTATATTTTTTGCTCATTAAACATTTATCCCCTTTCAGAATCCCCATCAATCTTTAAACTGATTCTATGTTTACATTAACGTCTCCTTTGTTGGCTCTAATTATTAATCTTTCCTGGTCCAGCATGTCAACAACATAATCTCCATGTTTAGCAGGGATACCATCCACCATGAACCTTAATAACCTTCCAAAAACCCATGCTAATCACAGCCTCTTTTTGCTTTTTATTTAACTGCGACACTGCCGTGAAAAATTGTTTTGGCGACGAACGTGTACGTATTCCAAACCATTTCCTTTGTATGGTAACCCTTTCTTTCATCTCCTTCTTAAATTTACTTTCCATGACACCTTCACATAATACTAGATTATAATTTACATTTAAAAGATGCAATATTCTGTTTTAACTAAAAAATATGAAATATGAAGTGGTAGTGAATGCTATTACCTCTTCTGCTTAACTTTTTTTTCAAGGTTTTATTCACAGTCAATCTATCTAGTCCGAAAAAATGCATTTTTAGTTTCATATACATACTACAATAATTTATTTATGAACATTAACCATATTTTATAAAATAAAATTGACTTACGTATACCAATCTTGCACTAACATACACTTTTCCTTCGTCAAACTTTAATCGGTCCCTCACTTTTCTTATTACCTGTAAATTTTGTTTCCTTATATATCAATTTATATAAAAGTATAGATCCTAACAAATTTAATCAAAGCACTGTTTTATAATATACACATCTTTTATGTAACCATAAATTCATCTTTACCTACGGATGATGTTTCGTTTTCTAAAATGTATACTCCTTCTTCATCAATATTTATCGTGTTATCACCAATGCTTATGAAGTTCTCACCAACTTTTGTAGCTTGTTCTATAACAAAAATACATGCTTAAACTCAATGTTATGAAGATAATTATATAATATCCACTCACATACGTGTTTAACAAATACTAAATATAAGTACTCCTGTATTAAAACCATAAGTTAATAAACACAAAGATAACTAACCTTCTTGAAATTTTCCCTCACTTCATTTATAATCATAATTTTTTCGCTTAATTTCATTTTACGCTTAGCCACTGTAAAACAACCAATTTTCATTACGAAAATAATATTACCAAAAAAAGGTTATACAACAGTAAATAGTAATTTCAAGACATACCATATTCGTCAACAACACCCTTAATTACAACATTTTTTTCCATCATTTCAACAAAGTTTGTTGTTTTTCTTGACCATGGTAATATACAATACTTAATAAGTACATGTTTTATATTACGTATGTGTAATAATCATTAGATCTATTACCTGTTATAACCGGGGATTGTTCCTGATAGTTCTCTAGTACAATCGGATCATCGGTTGTGTTGGTGAATTTATAAAAAGATGACCGTTTAGCAATTCTTTCACTTCTCTTTCTACCTGTACATCAACTATTTATTTACAATGTTAAAGATTATACATTATTGAAAGGTAAAAATATAAAACGATAACACTTACTTGAGGACATCTTGATAGCTACAACAATATTTCCCCAAACAATTTCCAAACTATAAAATGATCAACACCTCATTAGCTATAGCAATCTGTTACTAGCAAACATTCATTTCAATTATAATTAGAATATAACATGGTAATACATATAAAAGATGAGGGTAATTGAACTTATAACACATTGCATACACATATGTATCTACATTGTACAAACATATTATCATCCCAAAGAATCTATTAATAAATACTTCATGCAATTTGACACAATACCACAATTTTTTTTCATTATGTAATTAGGATAACCATGACCTCACAAGCATACTGGTACATATATGTAACAAAATTCAACATTTATGAACACCTCATAAACATCCATAATCGACTATCTTGCACGAACAATTGATTTTCTACATATATCCTGTATATCCGGTACACATTTTCACTATTTTTAACAAACCGTAAAATAAAAACTTACTAAAAACACTAAAGAAAGCTTTCACACATTTTATGCTCATACAAACGAAACTAGTACACAATTTAGCAATTCCCCCAATGTCACAATAGACACATACATATACGTAAATGAAAATTTATAAATAAATGATTGAGCAGAAGGTATTAGATAGTCACATTCGAATTGCTTACATATACGTAACGAAGCATAACTTAATCAAAAAGCAAAATCCCACACAAAATCGGGAAAAATACTAACATTTATCCATCTAACAGTTTCAACAAATCCAAGCATATCACATAAACGAATGAAAACGAAAAGCGTAGAATCGAATGCGTACACATCTGAACGATTACACCACAAAGATAATTGACGATAATCGAATGACGTGTCGCCGAGCATATCTTAAGCCCTATTTTATAATGCGTTGAACTACTCTTCAGAATTTGGGGATTATCAATTTGAAATGCTTACGTGAACAGTCAATTTGGTTTCAATTAGAAACTAATCGTTTTTTGGAATGAAAGAGGCGAAAATTTTTAGGAATAATTTCCTAATTGGCACTTACTAGAATATATAGATGTTCCTAATTTGCCCGAAATAATTTGATTACATTTATTTAGAAAATAAACCTTACTTAATAAAGACCATTGATCTAGATAATCAATAGCTAAGATTTGGTTTACAAGGTTTCATTTATAACTAGGTTTTTGTTGGATCTCCCCCTATATATATATATATATATATACATCTATTTTTGTTTGTTTTCATTTTTATTTTATTTTATTTTTTTATTCTTATTTTATTTTTTTATTTTTTTAGTGATTAGTTTCGCAGATAGTTTTGCAAGTAGAAACTATAGATTCGCAAGAACTGACGAATCTGAAGAAAGTACACTAGAGAAAATATAGTTTCGTAGCCAAGATAAAATAGATTCGCATGGGTAAGAGAAACTATAGTTTCGCAATGATAAACTGTAGTTTCGCATTGGAAACTATAGTTTCGAATAGACTCCAAAACTATAGATTCGCAGGATTCGGTCGAAACTGTTTAGTGCACATGGGCAGCATGACTAGACAGTTTCGCACGGGTCGCAGAACATTCGTTCAGTTTCGCACTATCACACCTGAATTTCGCACAATGAATGTGCGAAACCCAAAAGTCACAGAATTAATTTCTTTCTTAAAACCCAACCTAAGTCCATTCCACGGTTCGAAACATTATTATAAAGAAGTTTTACCAGTTGGATTCACAAGAAATCAATTCAAAATACGAATTTGATTTCACTGAAATGGAGTTGGTTCGAATTCAAAATTTTTGGGTTATTTTGCAAGTGACGAAACAATTAACGAAACTGGTATTTATACACCACACAGTTTTGCATTGGGAAAGACTAGTTTTCCATTGCGAAAGAGTAGTTTTGCATGGCGAAACAATAGTAGTTTTGCTTTCAGAGCCTTGTCAGCGAAAGAGTAGTTTCGCATGGCAAAACAATAGTTTCGCCCTGCGAAATAACAATTTCGTATAAACCAGAATTTTATATATATTTTTATTATTATTACTATTTTTTATGTAAAAAGAAGACTTCTCAACCCACGAGACTTGATAAGAATCAAAATAAGAATTTGAAATAAAAACCCAGAAACAAGAATATCGGACATGCTTTAGCAAGAAATCGTCTAGAGAGTCAATGATTTGTGGGATTGTTAATATGCTTGTCCATTTAAACCCATGTCTTATTCTTTTCAACGACGACTTGTAACATAATTTTATCATGTTTTAGGTTCACTTAAGAACACTCAAGTGATTTGGATCCCACAGACATTCGACAAAGAAACTCATCTCGTTATCATGGTTTATTGAGTTTAATCATTGATTCTGCTTGAAATATTATAGGATGGACATAAGATCGATCATCTGACATCCATAGATGTATAAGATAATGATGTATGAGGGATGGATAATCAGAGCTCCAGGTCTATACTCACATATAATAGAGAAGATCATCATTTTAGCATGTTGACGAGAACTTCAGGTCTATACTCACGTATAACAGAGAAGATCATCATTTGAGGTCAATGCTTACGCATAACAAAGGAGTTGTACATGCAGTTTATTCATGATGAAAAAATTAAAAATGCGGGGATGAAAATAGAACTCAACCACCCTCAACACATGTTTTTTTTACAAGACTGGTAACTTTGTGAAAGCTGAGATGACATGAGAATAAACCTTATCACTGAGGTTAATTATTTGTTAAGTCACACAATCACCATCTACTTCGTTTTAGGCCACCAGGCATACCAACCTATCCCATCACAACGCCTCTGACCTCATTTAGACACTTTCCAAGCTTTCAAAATCCTACACCAAAAAAAATAAGATTATCTACACAATAACTTTCAAAGAGAAAACAATGCAATTTTAAATGATCAAGGTCTATTCTCCCTTGAAATTTCTATTTCAGTGTAGCAAAAGAAATTTCCATCAATACTAAGATACATTTTGGGGATGTGTGGTTGTTGAAGCATCTTAGCTCATGAATTAAAATTTTTTAATGAACGCAAACACAAATTAAACATTAAATATTTACTGATTGTTGCCAAAATTTGCCTTTAAAAAGATATTAGACCTAACATGTTGATAAATTCATAAAAATGATGTTTATCAAAGGTTTTTGTGAACAGATCGGCCTTTTGACTTTTGGTTTCAATTGGAATAATATCTATAAAATCCTTTTCTTGAGAATTTCGAATTGCATGAATTCTTGTTTCAATGTGTTTGGTGCAAGTATGATGGATTGGATTTTTGGCGATTCCAACAGCCGCTTCATTATCGCAGAAGAGTGGCGTGTGAAGAAAGTTAATCCCGTAATCCATCATTTGATGTTGGATCCATAGCACTTGACAGCAGCAACTTGAAGTAGCTATATACTCAGCCTCACCTTTGGATAGAGAAACTGTTGACTGCTTTTTGCTTTGCCATGAAACAAGGCAATCCCCGAGGTATTGACAACCACCGGTAACTGACTTTCTATCAAGCTTACAACCACCATGATCGCTAGCAAAATATGCATAATGATCAAAATTTCCTCCCTTTGGATACTAAAGACCTAAACGAGGAGAACCCTTCAAGTAGCGGAAGATACGTTTAACAGCTTTTTCATGAGATTCCTTAGGATTGGCTTGATATCGAGTGAAGTAACACACATAAAATGAAATATGTGGACGGCTTGAGGTGAGATACATTAGGGATCTGATCATAGAATAATAACGATGGGTATCAACCAGCTTTCCATTGTCATCAGGGGTTAGGAAGGTTTGTGTAGTAAATTGAGTAAGGTCGGGAGAAGCATCATTCATATTGTACTTCGATAGAATTTCCGGAATGTATTTTTCATGATGAATGAGATTCCATCTGGCTTTTGTTCGACGTGTAAACCTAAGAAAAAGCACATCTCCCCTATCATGCTCATTTCATATAGCTCTTTCAGAACTGCTTCAAACTCTCTACACAACTTCTCATTCGTTAAGCCGAAGATGATGTCGTCGACATATACTTGAACAGTGATCACATCTCCATTAACCTCCTTTTTAAACAAAGTCATGTCTATAGTTGCACGTGTGAAGCCTTTGCCGAGGAGATACTTTGTTAGGGTTTCGTACCAGATTCTAGGAGCTTGATGTAATCCATACAAGGATTTATCCAGTTTGTAATCTTTCTTGGGAAAATCTAGATCTTCAAAACCCGGTGGTTAACAAACATAGATCTCTTCGTCAATAGCTCCATACCAGAATGCACACTTGACGTCCATTTGGAAGACTTTGAAGTTCTTACGAGCAGCATGAGCTAAGAAAATCTATCCGGACTATAAGGGTAAACACCTCAGTGTAGTTGATTCCCTTATCTTGAGCAAATCCTTGAACAACCAGCCTTGATTTGTTTCTAATCACAATCCCTCGATCATCTGGTTTGTTCTTAAATACCCACTTAGTACTAATTGGATACTTCTTTGGAGGAAGATCAACGAGTTGCCACACCTTCAGTTTTCTGAACTGTTGAAGTTCCAATTGCATTGACTCAACCTAGCTAGGATCTTGAAGAACCACAACTACATTTTTCGAAACAATTTGAGATAGAAAACAAGAATGAAAGGTTGACCACTTGATGAAGGAACGTCTTCGATAGGGAAAGACGGTAGATTGAATGAATTAAAAACTATGTTTGAATCATAGAACCAATCTGGATCAGAACCAACATTGGAAACATTTGACTCTTCCCAATCAACAAAGAATGATTCTTGCACTATTCTTGTCCTTTTGTTGTATACTCTATAAGCTTTTTGAATGGAAGAGTATCCAACAAAGTAACATTCATCTTACACTACTCCAAATTTGGAATTTTGAGCTTTAGTATTCAACAAAGTACATGAGCAACCGAAAGGACGAAAGAAGTCAATCAACGGTTTTCGTTTGTGAAATAGTTCATATGGAGTTTTCATCTTATCTTTCATGATTAGAACTTTATTTAGAATATACGAAGCATAATTGACTACTTTTGCCTAGAAGATAATATGAAGTTTAGAATCAATGAGCATAGATCGAGCTGCTTCAATGAGAGTGCGATTCTTCCTTTCTGCAGCACCATTTTGCTTGGGTGTTCAGGCAGCGCTAAATTATCTGAGAATCCCTTTGCTTGCATAGAATGACTCAAAAATCTGATTTATAAACTCTGTTCCATTGTCGCTTCTGATTGCCAAGACTTTTTTGTTGCTGATGTTCTCAATAGTTAAAAATCAGCTTCTGCAACACCTCGGCCGTCTCCCCTTTATGTAAGAAGAACCGCACCCATGAATATCTGGAATAATCATCTGCTACAACAACACAATAAGATTTCTTAGCTATACTTTTCACACTTGTTGGACCAAACAGATCACATTGTAGTAACTCAAGAGGGTTAGAAATGGAATTTTTAAGCTTGTGTGATTTCTTGTGCTGTTTTTCCTTTAGCCCAAGACATACACTTTTCGACGAGAGAAATATCCTTTTGCGGTAAACCTCTAACAACATTATTTTTAACCAACTTGTTAATATTTTTGAAATTGACATGGCCTAAACGTCTATGCCAAAGAAATGACTCAGAGGCAGAAGCTTTTAACAAGAGACAAGGCATGGTGGAGGTTTATTCTTTGGAATTCATATCAAGCAAATATGTGTCATTTTTCCACGGAGCTCGCACTATCATTTTACCTCCCTTTCTATCTCCAGAAAAAGCAACATATCCTCTGTTTAGTATCTGATAATTAGTAAGAAGGTCCTTTAATCCGGTCATATGCCTTGAACATCCACTATCTACATGCCAAGAACTGTTGATAGTCCTTTTCGAATGTTCCTAGCGAATGAATTAGAGAAAATCATTTAGATATGCAGACCCAAACCTTAACTGGCTTGATTCTGGGAGAGGATGAATTTGTACAAAAGAAACTATCAACAAAATGTTTTATTTTATTTTCTAAAGAACGGTTATCTACATTCCTATGAACTGCCTCTAGACAATGATTTACAATGTGATCATCTTTTCTACAGTTGAAACAAAGAGATTTTTAACATTTTCTTTTATCCTTTTGAATAGGAACATTATCAATGATGATCTCTTCCTCACATTCAGACATAAGAGAATCACAATCATTATAAGTGGCATGTATTTTTTTGTGATTTGTTATCTAAGTCAAATGATCTATCATGATTTTTGGATTCTCTTATCTCTGAAACGTTGCAGTCATGTGAGGATGTTGTTTCACTTTGAGTAGAAATACAGATAGGAGTGAAAGTGGGAATCGAAAGAGAAATGAATTTTTCAAAACAATTTGCTTTTGATGAATTTTTATCACCTTTACTGATAACACCAATTTTTTCATTAAAACTTAAAACATCAACTTCATTTGATTCAAACATTTTGAAATGAGAACAAATAGAATGTAAACTATCCAAACTACAATCTATGCTACTGGAACTATTGTCTACAAAAGACTTTTTGGAATCTGAAGAACTAGAACTACGATTGCCAAGACCTCTACTTCCTCCATAATCATAATCTTCCCGAACCTCTTTATGATTCACCCCTTCTAAACCTACAAACAAACTATTAGAATCCTTTTTAATTAAATCATTTGTAGGGTGAGGTGTAGGCATTGGAGAATAACAGAAGGTGCTAGGCAGTGGATAAACAAAGTTGTTTCGTTATAACCTAAGCTTGTCTTAATTCTAGCTCCTTTTTGTTTGCTATAGAGTTCCTCTAGCTTCATTCCAAAAATTGTCCATTTATCAAGTTTTGTTTTAAGTTTGGGGGTCTCAAATTCAGCAAAAGTTACCCTCTCAGTCAAAGTATTAATTTCCACATTTTTTTCAAAAAAGGTTCTTTTTAAATGATCATTTTCTTTTAAAGTTTCATTTAATTTTACAAAAAATTTTGCTTCAATTTCTTTAAGTTCCTCATTTACCCTTTTTAGTTCCTTCATGTTTTTTTAATATATTGTTTACTCTATAAATCCTAAACAAACGAATTTTGCAAGCAGATGAGCACATGTCTTGAACTACCATATATGAAATCTCCATTACTTTCTTCTCTCAGTAAGGGCCTTCTCACAATTGCACACCCTTGATTCCTCATTCAACTCTTCTTTCCTTGCATCATTTCCTTCTTCATGTTCTTCTTTCTTTTCACAAACATCCACCACACTCTCCTTCTCTTCGTCTCCACACGCATTCTTCAAACTTTCTTTCTCTTCACATTCCTTCTTTCTTCCTGCTTCATTTTTACTGCCTCTGCAATCTCAGCTACCAGAGCATGATTGATTTCTTCTTTGGTCTTGGCTAACTCAGCACTCCACTCGAAGTTAGTTAGCAGAGTTGTTTCCTTCTTCTTCTTGTTCTCTTCCTAATCATCAATTGAAATGATCCGATTAACTCCCGTTCCAGGTTCAGTGACAATGGAAGATGGACATTATGTTTTAAAGTGCCCGAGCTGTTTGCAATTGAAGCACCTCAGCTTTGATTTGTCAAATCCAACCTTTGCATTCTGGTTTCCAAAATTCTTTCATCCTGTTCTCTTTATAAATCTTCTTTCCCTTAAGGTGATCATAGCCATTTACCCTTGAAGATCAGCTTCCTCCAGATCATCTGCATCCACCTTATACATATCTTCTGCAGTTATTCTTCTTCCTTTTAGTTCACTAGCCACCAATGCTTCATAACTATGTACAAAGAGACCAAATAGATCCATACTCTCTGATGGAACCTATGGAAGGTTTGGTGATTTTGATGCACATCCGCTGCCTGTAGTCTTGATAGAAGTACGAGGCATACCACTATAAGATGACACATGCTTTGATCAGTCTGAACAAGATGAAATAAGAGCAGCATTATATGAATAACCTTGAGATGGAAGCATGGCTTGATTGTATTCTCTTCGTTTCAGGTCTAACTCGAAAGACTTCAACTTGTTGATTATGTCCATGAGTTTGTAATCTAGAAATCCCCTTTCTTGCCTCAACATCCTTACTTGCAAACTCCATTGTGGTGGTAGAGAATCTAGTAGCTTCGTGACTTGTTCATTGTTTGACAGCTTTTCATCATCCTTCTTCAGTGTGCTTGTAACAGACCGAAAGCAATTGGTGAGATCAGTGAGACTTTCATTTTTATGTCTAATAAAAGAGTTGAATTTCTTTTCAGCTTGAGCATCTTTATCCTTGACCAATTCCTCATTACCATCATAGAACTCACACAACGCATCGTACAAATTCTTTGCACTTTTATACTCACCAAAACTGTTGCAGATTTCCGCTGATAGGCATAATGTTAGAGCACCAAAAGCCTTTTGATCCCGATCAATCAGCTTGATGTCTCACTCAAAGTATTTTGTCAGATCTCCAATTTGATTCGTAAGATTGTATTCTATTGAAACACGCACATGAGGTCCTTTCACAATTGATTCCCCTTGAGTGTGATTGATGTACAGGATGAAAACTTTTAAACATCTTTTCCAATAATCAAAATTGTCACCTTTGATTAGCTTAGGAGGTCTTTTGGTACCACACTCTCAAGATCAGCAAGAGTAAGACTTGTCGTCATTGAAATTTTGTTAGGTCAAAGAACCAGTAGTTTCACACAACAGAGTGTACTTTCGCACTGAAAATAATAGTTTTGCAGAAGATAGTTTCGCACGTAGAACTTAGTTTTGCAACTAGTTTCTGCAATAGTTTCGGCAGCAGTTTAGGCCAAAACTATTGAACTTTGGTTCAAAGAAAATGAAAGATAGTTTCACAAAGAAACCGATTAGAATGAAGAACTTTCGTTCTAGATTCGCAAAGGAATCAAGACCAACCAGTATCTATAATTTCGCACTATAGTTACGCACGAAGAACTACAGTTTCGCACGATGAATCTGAAAACCCCTTTTTTGCGAAAAAAACCTAAAAATCACCAAAACTCACTCAAATCACCACCAATTTGAGATTTGATGATTTCATAGGTTTTCCAAGTGTACACCATACTTTCCTCAATCAACCTCCATGGATATCACATGTAAAACAGCTCCGAAATGATTGAAAAGATGAATATGTCAAAACAACCCAAAAACACTAATAATCAAGTGCACAATGGCTCTAATACTATATTGTTGGTCCAGATGATTGTTTATACGTGCTTTTGATGATGATTTAACTCTAGAATACTCAAGTTATCAGAATATCTAATAACTTGAGCACAAAGTAAATATGTAAAAGTGAATGCAAATAAAAAAAAACCCATTTGCAATAAGATTTGATAAGATGAATAAGAACAATGCTTAAAGATAACAAAGATAAGCTCCTTGAAATACACAATCAACAGTGAATTCAAATCAGTAAGTTTTCATTAGGTTTCCAAGAGTTACACAATGAAAAACAAAGAAAGATATATATACAGGACCTAGTTTCGCATACTGCGAAACTGTATGCACCATGGCATGAGACACTACCGGACGAAACTGCAGTTTCACATACAGTTTCGCATGGCACAGATTACAAAATAAGACAAAACTAAACTATATCCTATTACATTAATATCTATGTTATCATAAACTATAACTAAACAAAAACTAACGGTAAAGTGAATACCACCCTATACTTGATCATAATTGAGAAACCTATTGAGATCATGGATCGAGAGGTGAAGGGGATAAAACAAAGCCGCATTCCCATAGTGAAGGTCTGGTGGAATACCAGACGAGGAGCAGAATTTAATTAGGAATGCGAGGATAAATTGAAATGCAAATAACCTTACTTTTTTTAAACCCTAGCGACTACCAGCAATTTCGGGACAACCGACAATTTCAGGTCAATACCCGACTTAGTCATAATTATGCATATTTTACATGCGTTTTAGATGAGCTCTAATTACTTAAATTCATTTCATGTACTGCAAAATTTTATGCATAACATTTCATTACAAACAAAAACACATATTTTACTAATCAAGAAAACTGATACTATTTTGTTAGTTAAACTCTTAAAGTACATTTTGTAAAAATAATATAGAAATTATTATTTTTACTTGATTCTACGACATATTTCAAAAACACTACTTAGATAAATATATATAATATATTTATTTACTATTTGTAACGAGTTGCGACTCTGAACGAGTCAAAGTAATATTTAATTACCCAAATAATATGTCAACTTTAAGATACAAAGGTTTTTGAACACTTTTAAGAGAAGTATAATTTATTAATATTTCCTAAGTAATATATATATATATATATATATATATATATATATATATATATATATATATATATATGCATATATACATATATATATATACATATATATATATATATATATATATATATATATATAGTGTTCATGTTGAGCATACAAAATCTAATGAACAATCAAGTGAAATGCCTACTGAAGAAGAGATTGAGTACTTCAAAGTATTTCTATTCATTGAGTAAAATAAGCTCATTGGAAAATCAAACAATAGGGCAAAAAAGCTAAAAGATTAGCTAAAAAGTAAAGATGAAGAAATAGAAAAGCTAGTGACTATTCAAAAGGCACAAAAGTTGATTGTTCAATTTCTTAAACAACAACTTAAACAAACAAAAGTTGAAGTTGAAGTGAAGGATCAAGACTTTAGCAGTGCAAGGCTAGATATAGCTTATTTGATTGAACAATCAGATGCCAATGATAATGAGATTGATGAATTGAAAAAGATAGTCTCTGAGCAAACTGAAAAAAATTAAGAGATTAAATAGAGAGTTGGAAGATGTAGACAAACAGAAGCTGAAGGAGGAAGAGCAATCAGATGATCAAGAACAAGATCTAAATGAAGAGTTCTTTGATCAACCAATTTCACCTATTGGAGAAACAAGCACACAAGAACAAGAGCAAGCAATCATTATTCTTGAAGAAACGTACTCAATGGATCAGTTGTTTGGTGAAACCAATCCATTTGAGAATATTCATTCCTCAACCATCTTGAGGCACAATTTCCATATCCTTGGCACACAACAATCATAATCAAGCTTAATTGATGTGAATCCTCTGTCATAGAAACAAAAAGAGCTTATCAGACAATTTGCTTAGTCACTAAAAGAGCAGACTGAACCATCTAAGCATCAAGCATCATCATCATCATCTCAAAAACCTCTAAAAACATATGAAAGGAAAAGGAAAAGGTTACGTCTTGCTACTCTAAAGAAAGGAAAAGAAATAGTACTAGAGCAAGATGAACCTAACTCACCACCATTGATGTTGTTGAAAGTGAAAGCAGATCCCATAGATGAAGATGAGTTCAAGAAAAAGGAAAAATTGATGAATGACTTAACAAATAACAACAACCAATCATTATTCTTATTGATTCTGAAGATGAAGAAGATAAAGCAAAAGATGAGACTGAGAACATACATGATCTGTTTTGAAACCCTCATGGTTATTGAGCTTACAACAAGGGGTTTCCCTTATGATGCATTCATTCATCTTAACCTATTTGAGGTTAAAAACTTGCTCAAAGACTTTCAAGAAGTCATGAAGAATGAAAATGAGCAAATATACAGGAGATATAAAAAGATCAAAGGCCAATAGGAATTTGACAAGAACTTGCCAAAGGATCCTCAAATTGAAAATGTGACATATTGCAAGGTGAAAAGCTGGTTGAGTCACACAAGAATGCCATACAAGTCTTATGCCAGTAAATCTTTATCTTAGATAAAAGAGTTTGCTAGAGGCATTTACAGGAACATGCTTGCAAATGCCTTAAAGCCTCAGATTGTTAGACCTCACCCAACAACATCTTTATCTACATATCATCAATCTCCTCCAAAGCTTCACTCTATAGATGAACCAAGACAGTTTATGCCACACAGGCTATGGCCTTAAGGGAATGAAGTGAGGGAGATGATCAATGCAAACACCAATTTTGTAAAGATCTATGTTAGACTAACACTAACTACATCAGCAAATGAGATAAAGATTGTTGCATGGAAATATGATGATGTTTGGGATCTAGTACTGATTAGAAAAGTATATGGCCTTGTCTAGTACCTATCATACATATCCCAACTGGGATAACTTTCTTATGAAGACATATTGGATTTGATGCAATTGAGGATGGTGAACCATACCAACAATCAAAGAGGTGCTGATTTCTTTCACATGATGAGATAATACATGAATAGGCATTATCATGAGATGAAACTAAAATTAAACAGAAAAGACAAACTTCATATAGCCAAGTTAAGAAGAGAATATAAATTCGCTTGTAAACAAAAACAAGAAGGTGAAGATAAGGAAGAACACCTTGATAGTGAAATTCTAATCAAAGTGGGATATCCTTTCAAACCAACAGACCTAAAGCTCATCATGAAGATGATTGATGGAAATCAGTATAACCATCCAATCACCACATGGTTTTATGATGAAAATCACTTTGAAGTGGTGTTAGAGAGGAAGTTAGAAGGAAAAGAAGCATTAGACATAAGATTGTTTGACCCAGTGGAGATTAAGCTCTTACATCCATCTTATGTTTCAATTTTGAAGTGAAAGTCATTCCCTACAATTGAAGATGTTTTGTGCAAGGGTGACTATTGTTACTTTATCCACATGTTGAGGATTTTAGGCATAGTGCATGTGAATGCTAATATGAAGAAGAGATTAGAGACGAATCAGCAATCACTAACACATATTGAAGGTATAACAAGCCTAAATATCTTTGAGAACAACAATCTAGAAGTGTTTAGGGGTGATCATGTTGTAACCATTCTGGTTAGCAACATTGAAGTTCAAAGTCTAGATCAAACCAACCTTCAATAGATGGTGCAGCTTCCAATCACTTACAAGTATGATGATCAAATCAGTGCATTTCAATACTTCACAGAACATATTATGAACAGCCTGAATGCATTAAAAGTTACACCATTACCTGATCAAGTGAAAGAGGTAGAAAAAGATCAAATCACTAAGAAAGATGTAGAACACTCAATCAAGGCTACATCGGAAGTGCAGAAGAATACAGATGAAGCTGGTCCTTCTCATTCATAAAGGTTCACTAACATTCAAACAAACAAAACAAACACCAAACATACATTTCTAACCATACATAACATTCAAAACATCAATCATTCATAAAAAATCATCATTTAAATCAATCAGGGTAACATTCATACAAATAACAACTCAATACAAGCAAACATATAAACCACAACAAACAACATAATCTGATTACACATGTGTAATCAGCAAATCATGCATTCAATCAGTTATACATAATCAATATAACATGTAATTAATCAATCATTCATTTTAATTAAAAACATGTAATCATTCAAAATCAAACGTAAACAAACACACCATTTCTAACAAATACAATCACTAATAATCAAACATAAAGATTGGTAGCATCATCCTTAGGGGGAGTATTGTTGGACTCAACAAGCTTAAAGAATGATAACGCATGCCATAATCAATAACATATGTTCTAACATCCAAAAAATCATTTACTAACATGCAAACATTGTTATCATTCAAATCAAACACTAATTATTGTTTTAATTTCTTTTCCAATTTTTGTAGATAAAACTTTTTTTGCAAAGTGTTGTCAGAGGATGAAGACAAGTCCACAGCAGATGCATGAATGTCAACAGCGGATGAAGTCTTAAGAAGTCCAAGTACCCTTAGTGGATGAAAAAAGTCACAACTGATGAAGAAGTCCACAGCTGATGGACTAGTCCATAGCGGATTTTCAATATCCACAACGGATGAACATTTCATAGCAGACAACTACAAAGCAAACAATCAAGTGTTCACAGCGGAAGACTATTGTAGGACCGTTGAGGGGCTCAATGCAACAGTTTCACAATGAGAAGAGACTTAGAACACTTAGCAGATCAAATAGGGAACCGGTTAGGATGAAACTATAAAAACAAGTAAAAGAACAAGAACAACAACAAGAACACACAAATATGGTTTTCAAGAATGGTGTATACTGCTCTCAAGTTCGTACAAGTGTTACAAAGCTTTTCCAAACGATACAAGTATTTAAGACACTTTATACTACATCTTACAACTAGCCATGCTGTGAAGGCCAGCTGAAAACAATAATTTAGACAACAAGATCAATGTAAAGTCAAAAAGCAGATTGCCTTTTGAGTAGTGACTATGACATGCCATACATCTATATCTATTACGAAAACGATAAAAGTACAAGAGTAGAAAGTTACAGACAAATGATCTTAATATAAAGTTTGACAAAAGTAAGGACTTTTCACTAACTCTATAAGTTGGTAAGTCATAAGAAGTGGCAGCACAAAGTTATTCATATTTTGTCAAAAGGTGATTCAAACAAAGCATGTCTTTTCAGTCTTCGGAAGAAATCAATCTTTGGCGTCAGAAGACTTTGTCTTTGAAGCTTTGGAAGACTTCATCTTTTGCTTTAGAAGATTTGGTCTTTTGGATTTAGAAGATTTCATACTTAGCGTAATTCACTGAGTTATATCAAATCTTCCAAAGTACTTTCCTAGTACTTCACATGTGCATGCTGAGAGTTCTTTGAGTTGTTCTCTGGTTGCATCAGCTTCTAAGTGTGATCTTTACAAACTTCCCCAAGGCTGAAGTTACCAAATTTAAAGAGGCCTTTGATTCTTGATCTTCATCTGTTAACAGTCCTTATCAGAATCAAGACCATTACTTTCATCATCAGTTGGTCAGGATTCCTCAGACTTTCAAAGTATCTCCTCATGTCATAAAGATCATACAGAGGGAGATCAAGAATGTTTCGCCAGAAGTACATGTCTTGACCTCCATGATCTCTAGTGATATATCATCTGTCTGGGTTAGTATCAAACACCAAGGACAAGATGGGTGTCTCAGCAGCAAGAGGCTCTACTTTGAGTGTACTTTGTTGAGCAACCTCTTCTTGAGCACCCTAAGTATGTTCTGACCTCTCTTAAGATGCAGAGGTGGATGCCTTTGACTTCTTTTTCTTCTTGTCCCTTCAAATGGCCATTTGTGATAACCTTGATTTTTGGGCCTAGAAAATTTTTTTTTTGAAACCTTAATGAGCCACACTTAGGCAGCCCTTGAATTAGGCCCAATAGCTTTGGGCTTAGGACCACATTAATACACACAGCTAAATGGGCTTTGACCCATCAACTCCTAATTGGGCCATTGGGCCACAATACTTAATGGGCTTTGGCCTGCAAAACCAATGTGGGCCAGTGGGCCCGCATACAAATATGGGTCGTGCTGAATCAACCCAAACAGGCCTTAGGCCCAATGATTTAGAAGACAAAGGTTGTAAAGTAAAACCTGTTCCATAAATTCAATTAGTGGAGCCTTACTAAATATTTAAACTTTAAAACCCTAACATCAACTCATCCCAAACAAAAACAACTAAACGAACCCATAACATTTAGTACAACATAAAACCCTCAACAAAAATTAGTAAACATGACTTTATAAATTATAAAATATTAAATGATAAAAGATGAAGCCATAAGTTTTAAAAGCTTTTAAATATAAAAGAATAAAAGACACAAAAATTTTATTAAGACATAAAAACATCTTGCAACAATTAATAATTAAATTATATGCCTTAAATAAGTAAAGTACATGATAAATTACATCATTTGATAATCCAACATTACCCTACTAAAGCCTTTAATAACTTAAAGATGACATTAATACTAATAGTAATTTATTAAATTCCTAAAATAATTAACCAAGACACTCCCACATGATTAACATTTCAAAATACATATACATATTCATACATGCATGCATACGTAGAAAGCCATGCACATACACACACTCACACACCCCCGACTCACACACACCCGTATATACACATACATATGTATATATATATCGACACACACTCACATATCAGCCTACATGTGATTGACTTGTAAAGAAATAAGAAAATTTAAGAAAAAAATATAACTAGGCTTGGTCAAATCACCACCCAAGCCATCCAATGCATGGAAGTCCATCTAAGGACCTAGTGACTTGTATTAGTGGTCATATCTTCATCAAATCCCAGCCATTATCTTGTAGAATCCAAGAATTGAGACTCTCAACCCCCCCGGAAACCTCTCTGTCGACCCCCCATTAACACCACCACCTCCACTTTCATTTCAAGCCACAACTCCCTCAAACCACTCTCCTTTCTATCTTGATAGTATTCTATTCTCTTGCACTCATTAAGAATCAAAACTACAGCCATTTTGAAGCCAAGGAGCAGCTTAAACACGAGCACCATCAACCCCAACAAGTAAGGTATCATCACATGAAAACACACACACTTTCAAGTTCACTTCTTCCATTTCATTGTTCTTATGACCTGCACTAACCCACTATTTTTAACATCCTTCTCTCACTATCTCAAGCTCATTCAACAACCCACACACTCACCTCAACCCCTCTCACGACAAGATAACTAGTTACTACCCGAAAACACGCGAAATATCGCGTATCGTCACGTTAGTGACACAACAAACCCCATGACACCCCAACATCTTATGAACCCTAAAAACACTTTTTTTCAGAAAATAAAAGATATAAAAGCATTTCAAAACTATCATTGATCACAAACACGGTTTTAGTTAAACTAGTTCTCCCGAAAACCCGATTTTCATGAAAATATAAAGGTGTATTAACTAAGTCCAAAAATTATGATCTAAACATTTCTGGAAGTTTAAGGAGATCATATCATGACATATATAAATTTTCATAACTTAAACATATGTAATTCACATTTTATGAATAATACAAAATTCTAAAAATAAATTATTTTAAGAAAAATAAAAGAAATAAGTTGGGGAATTAAGTTATTAAAATTATGGTACCATTTAGAGTTATTTGTGATGTTAAAATGCTTGGGAAGGGAAAAATCAGATTAAAAGACTTCGGAATTTAAAACCGACACTTAACCGGGACTTAATGAAACTAACAGAGCTAGGTAACGAAAATGGTGAAAATATAAAATTTTGGTTATAAATAAATTCTAGTAGACTTAAATATTCACAAAAGCCTAGAAACCAAATTTCATAATTTTTAGAATTTATTTCATTGGTAAACAAAAATACAAAGGATATTCACTTTAAAATAAAACAAATTGTTAAAAACGGGTTTAAGAGCAATAATACTAAAAACTACAGAAATTAAAAATGATCATAAGTATTAAAGTTTTAGATGGAAAAAAGTTGACCAAATTCAACCAAACCCAAAAACCCGTTAAAAACCGCAACCCAAACTTTAAAATATCAAAAACCAACAAAACACCTCCGAATAATAAAACTACAGTAATTAATGGCCAACGAATGATAAAAAAAAGATTAAAAATCAAATATTACCATTATGAAATTTTCTTAGAATTTATATTAATTTTCTCGTTAATATAATTTAACTAACGCCTTTCAAAATTTACATTAACAATAAAATACATAAAAATGATTAGCTAAGAAAATAAATATTTTTCAGTAAGACATGACCCTCAAAGCCATAGAAAATCCCAAAAATTTAATAATTCCAATAATCTTAAAAATAAATCATATAATGCGCCGGAAACGTGACTCGATACGCGTTAAAAAACCCGATACCCAATTCACCAACCCTAGGAACAAGACCCTAATATTTCAGGGACTAACTAATAGTCTAAATAAGATATAACTAAAAACAAACATTATTTGGACATCTCAACAACCTAATTTGTGAAAACCCTACATTCCTACTTCCCGAATCACCTAACTAGAAAACAAGCAATTGAATCCGTAAAGAAAAACCCAAGAGACACGAAAATGAGCTTATTTCAGTAACCCAAATATCTTGAAACAATAAAATTAAACATAATTGATTGAAATGTCAAATTCCAAACTTCAGGGTTAAAAGTGTCATGTTAGCAAACTTGAGGTACCAAACTTGGCAAATAATGAAAAATTGCTGTTTTGGGAACTTATCACTATTATAAAAATAATAATATTCTAAATTTACAGGAAATCAGACTAGATTTAAGCAAAACATAAAGACATGAACACAAAACCCATGATCTTAAGCAAGATTACACATAAGTAATGGAAATCATCAAGCCATGTATGACAAATGTAAAACATGAGGATTGGACTTAATTGATCACTTAATAAGGTACTAATTCACTTGAAATAAACATAGGAACCCTCCGAGTCTGTAGCATCGAAACTTTACAAGAAACCACTTGATCAACCTCCACGTGAGTCTCATGACCCCTTTTTTAATTTAAAATGCCCGGGGTAAAATACATACTGGTTGATCATTATTATTATGTGATGCAATACTACCTGCTCTTGTCCCCGAACGGAGCATAATCATTAGTTCAGTACTATTCGGGGAATCCCCCGCACACAATGGGCCCTTTACGTAAGGAAACGCCCCATTGAGATTCAATAATCGTTGTGTCACAAATTAGTGCCTTTTAACCGTGCTTCGCAGGTAACAATTAAACCCAACCATTTAGTAGTGACGGGTGAGGGGATATGTTTGCACTCGGGCGGGTAAGTCTGGGTTAGGATTGATTGTGATACATTTTATAGTGCACCTTGAATATTATATCCTTCTTATTGTCATTATCAAACTTATCGAATGTTATGTTTATCATTAAAGGTAATGTGTCATAAACTCATGAACTCACCAACAATATGTTGATGTATTTTGGGTGTGTATTTCAGGTGAAGTTTAATTGACAGGTGTCGAAAGGATAGGTGCCGCCTAAGATGGATCCTTTGAGATTTAGCCACCGCCCTATCCCTTTTTATTATCCAAGAACAATTAATTTAATGTTTTATTTTTGGATATTTAGGCAACTTAACTTATGAATTTTTTGAATGATGTAATGATTAAGTTTGACTGCATTTAATTTCCGCTGCATTGTGATGATATCAGTCGGTCACAGACGGACCCGGTCAACGGGGTGTGACACCATTCTTTTACTCTATTTGTATTTTAACTGAGGAGACTGGCCTGCAGTACTAGATTGTTCTTGTTTGCCTTCCTCAGTTGGGTCCTTGTCTTTCACAGGTTCAGAAGGAGAAGGATCAGGACCCTGTTATGGATCAAAAGATGAAGTTGGTTATGATGCAGCACTAGGTCCAAGTTGTGTTGTCTCTTGTGGTTCAACCTTGACCTCAACTTCAGGTCCAGCCTGACTTGGTGGAGAATGCAAGTCAACAAGCTCACCCCCTTTTGTTGGATCAAGTAAGGCTGCTGCAACCAAAACAAACACTTAGAACATTTTTGGTGCAACTGATGAAGAACTTCCGAAGGTCAAGGCTGAAAGAGCTTCCTAAGAGGAACTCTAACTTCCGAAGACAAAGTCTTACTTCTTCCAAAGTTCAACACTTAGAAGACTTCAAGACAAAGACTTCCGAAGTATGAAGTCCTGAAGATCATCAAGCTTCGGAAGAAGTAGCCTCTTCCGAAGTCTTAGGAAGAACTAGTTCTTCCAAAGCCAGTTAACCTTCAGAAGAACCTACTATGAACCAGTGGACATAAGTATGGTCCTTCTGACAGATCCGCTGCAATCTCTGATACACTGCATGGCGCTTTCCGATGCCCATGTAGTTGACCATACTTTATTCCACTGTTCATTCCTTATCAGTTAGTACAATTACCAACTTTAGTTAGTGACAAAAGGTAAGTCATGGACATGCCATGACTACCAAATCTTAGATAGTATTTTATCTAGGACACCTTACCTTTAGTAATGTAGTATTTGCTTTAGTTGTAAGTTTCCAGCTGGTATCAAAGTATAACCGGCTGTAGATAGTAGTATATATAGTTTCTCGTTGTAACTCTGTAAACATGCTTGTAAGAGTCTTGTAACACTTTGAGTTGAGAAGTAATCTATACAAGTGTCTTGAAAAACTATCTTCTTATGTTTTGTTCACTTAGTATATTACTATCAACTCTTAAGGGATTCTACTTCATATAACCGAGTGACTTTGTGAGTTTGAGAGATAATACTTGTGTTGAGTGACAAAAACCAACCCTTTTGATCTTCTGCTTGATCACTCTAATGTGCTCATCCATGGTGGATAGAGACATTGAACCCGAGACAATATTATAATGTTAACAACACAAGCAAACAATGAGACAGAACTATGAACAACAACAAGTGAATATGGTTTTCAAGGATTAAGTATATTGCTCTTAAGTTCTTTTACAAGTGTTTCAAAGCATGAAAATAAGATACAAGGACCTGAGATACTTTATACTACATCCTACAGCCGGCCATACTTTGAAGGCCAGCTAAAAACACTAATCTGGACAACAAGATCAATGTAAACTCAAAAGGCAGATTGCCTTTTGACTAGTGACTATGACATGCCATAGCTCACATCCTAATATATTACAAAAAGGATAAAAGTACATAAAGTAAAAAGTTACAAACTCAAAACCATAATCTACAGTTTACTGAAGCATGGACCTTTTCGCCAACTTATGCAAGTTGGTGAGTCTTCAGAGTGGTAGCGAAAAGTTGATCAGCTTCAGAAGACTTTGTCTTCTAAGCTTCAGAAAACTTCATCTTTGGTTTTGAAAGATTTGGTCTTTGGCTTCGAAAGATTTTACACTTAGAATATTTTTTTGTGTAGAGTGTAAAACTTCAGAAGCAACTTCTACTATGTACAAAGTACATGCATGAATGAAGCACTTTGATTGTTTTGGGTGCATCAGCCTTTCTATAAACCTTACAAACTCCCCCTAGGCTAATGATACCAAAACAGAGAAGGTATTCAACAGTTGAAAGTCCTCATTAGTATCAATACCATTCCCTTCATCATCATTTGGTCAAGATCCTTCAAACTCTCATAATATCTTCTCATTTATAGGAGATCATGCAAAGGTAGATCAAGCATGTCCTGTCAAAAATAGATATCTTGACCACCTTGATCTCTAATGGCATACCATCTATCTGGATTTGCAGTAAAGGTCCAAGACAAGATACATCTTCTAGATGCAAAAGGCTCTACTTGAATTGGAGTTGGTTTAGCAACCACTTGTTGCACTTCCTTATGATGTTCTAATTTATCATGAGGTGCAGAGGTGGATGCCTTGAACTTCTTCTTCTTCTTCTTGTCCCTTCTGATGGCCATCCTTTTCCTCTTTCTGTACTTTAACTGAGGAGAGTGGCCTGCAGCACCAGTTGATCTTTCTTTATTCTCCCCAGTTAGGTCCTTTTCCTCCAATTGTCCAGAAGTAAAAGGTTCAGAACCCTGATGTAGGTCAGAAGATGAAGTTGGCTTAGATGTAGCTTCAGGATCAGGTTGTGTTGTCTCTTGTGGTTGAACCTTCACCTGAACTTCAGGTACAGCTTGACTTGGATGAGAATGCAAGTCAACCAGCTGACCTTCCTTTATCTTCTACTTGATCCTTCTGATATGCTCATCCATACAGCTTCAAAAAATCTCACCATCTTCAGCCTATCAACCGACTTCTTTTCTTGTGCTCTGATGGTGGCTCTTGACTTAGAAGCCTCTTCTCTCATTTTTCTCTTGACAGCTTTTCTTTGAGTTTGAGCTTCTTCCTCCAGCTGTTTGAGGTACTCAAATTCAACATACTCATATGAGAGAGGGTTGAGAGCTGCTGCTTGATAGAGACGAGTAGCATTCAGATAGGTTATCATCTTCTGTCTCTCTTATTCTCCGCCTATCCGAGTTTATTCTTATTGTGCATCCACAGTCTCTTTTTCAGGACTTTCTTGAACTAGAGAGAGGGTAGGGGCTTTGTATAGTTTCTCTTTTTTCTCTCTTCTTTGATCTTGAAGAGCAATTTTGCAGCCTCACCCTCCTTTCTCTCTTTGGACAACTCAGTGTCTACCAGTTCAATTAACTTTGTCAGGGGAAGAGAGATGATTTTGTTTATATTGTAGTATTTTAATCCCAGATAATTCAATCTGAGTGCCCTTAACTCATCATCTTTGAGTGTTAGGCCTGTGGGCAGCTCGGATTGCAGCTTGCATGAAGCTTGGGATCTCTCCTGTTTTCTCTCCCCTAGAATTCCTCTTCCTCTCCCTTTTCTCCTCCTCAATCTCCTCTGGAGTCATCTTCCTTTTCCCTTTTTCAATTGTTGGCGTGTATGACTCAGGGTGGAGAGAGCTTTAGCTTTCTAATGATTGTACAAAGCTTGAACTTTGGCAATGGAGAGGTTGTGATACACCTTGACCAGCAGGTGTTTCACTGAGGGTACTAGGTGCTAAGGATGAGCCCGTCTCAAGGTTCATAGGGTCCACTACTTAGCCTTCAACCAAGGTTTCCCCTTCAAAGCTAATCTTAAGGTCTGCCTTAGTATCCAGTTGACCAACAGTTTTCCCTGCTAGCCTCTGTCTATATAATTTTGCCCAGTTTCTGAACTCCTGCGGTACCCACTCTTGGATCATCTCAGCTAATATGCCAGCCTGAACGTTTTGTCTTGGGTTGACAAGTGGCAGATCAACCAAGTTAATACTCTCATTGAATCTCACGGTCTGAATATTTAATGCCTCCTGCTACCCCTGAGATCTAGAGAGCACCAATGCCATTCTTGCATTGTCATACCACCATCCCATTATTGGATTTTCAGCAGGGTAGGATGAGGTAGACATGGCCATTGGGATTCCTTCCTCAAAGAGTTCTTGTAGTATGGCCTCCACATCAGTGTGAGCCTAAGGAAGTTGTTGAGTCTGGAAAACAACAAGTGTGGGTGGTGAATCCTCATTGTCCATACTCAGGACAGAACTCTCAGGTTTTGTGGTTGTAGAGACTTTCTCCCCCTTTTTGGTAGCATCACCCACTTGCATAGTTGAGCTGGAGGTTAAGTCCACTACTTCCATAGGTTCTTATGGACCTTGTTGAGTTTGTCTGGGTGGTCTCTCAGCTAGCTTGCCCTTGAGATCGATGATCTCAAGTTACTGGTCATTGACCATCTTCTGTAAGGCAGTCACTTGAGATTCCAAATGACTAACCTTAGAAACTACATAGGTGTGTGTTTGTTGAAGTTGTTGCACCTTTAGTTGCAGACTCACCTCATCTTTAGATGAAGAATCATGGGGGGATGAGAGAATTGGACCAAGGTCTTCTTCCTCATCACCAGCATATTGTTCTTGGCTGTTGGATTTCCTCTCCTCACTTACAGCTTCAGGTGAAGAGTCAATGAGCTGAGTTGCCATGGTTGAGGTCTTAATGATGTAATTACTAGCAGTAATGAGAGCCACTTCCATATGGACCTCCTGAACAGGTTCAGGGAGATCCACCTTAGTTGTGGGTGGATGATGTGGGCTATACATGGGAGAAGCAGAAGCACTCTTCTCTTCTTGAGCAAGTGTGGAGAAGAGAGACTCATGGTACTCACTAAAGGCCATGTCTTCATCATTATAGAATTCAAGGTTGGGGATTGGTTGGTTGAGATCAAGAGGCTAGGGATGGTAAATTTCCCTTGAATGTTGTTCACTAGAGTTTTGAGACTCTGAGTGAAGGCTTAAGGCTGTTGGGCTTGTGAGCTCATCAGATTGAGTATGAAGAACCTCAACACTGATTATTTGTGAGATGGGAGTGGTATGCTCCTCAGGAGAAGTGGGAGCTCCATTGTCCACCTCCACCTGTATGGGTGATAATATGGGATCTGCACAAGCTGAGTAGTTTGTACAGGGGTTCATTTGGATTTTCTTTGGTACGTGATGGTTATTTGGGGCTGAGTGGGTTGTTTTGAAGTAGAAGGTGTGGGTTCAACACTAGCTGGTGCTGCTAGGTTGTCACCTTGAACAATGAGCTCTAACATTTTTAGGACAAGGGCCGTTTCTACACCTAAGAAACCAATAGTTGGCTTACTCATAATTTTGAAGATGCTGGGCTTCACCTGTCCCAATTTAAGAACTTTACATGTTCCCCTCAACTGTGAGCCCAGTTAAAAGTTGAGAATGTGCTGGACATATCTAGGAAACATGTAATATTCTAAGGAGTCTAAGTTTGCAAGCAAGTTAGTATACACAAATTTTGAGTACCTGAACTTTACCACCTGAACCATTCCATGAACTATGAAGGAGAAATCCTCAGGAATCTGGTCCCAACCTCCATGCTTGTTGGACAAGCTGTGTATGACTACATGGAGGAGGTACTTCCATTGAGAAGAGACTTTCCCTTTCCTGAAGGTCTTGATAGTGAAATCTCCCTCATAGCCCATCTGCTCAAAGGAGTGGTTAACAGCAGATTTAGGAAAAACAAATCACCTTCTACATTATCCAGCTGAAGATGGGTGCATTTGATGGCCGGATTTATGAAGATTGTCCTCCCCTACACTATGGCAGACAATGCCTTCTCCCCATCCATGGTGACCTCTTGACAAGTCCTCCAAAAGTACTAAAGATGATCCTCATAGAGAAGAGGATCAATGGTGAGGGAGGTGAAGTAATTTGACAGAGAAAGAAAGCGACAAACCTCTGAGAAACTTCGATTTTTCTCAAAGTTGAACGGAGCAACTTGATTGTGCTGCCTATGAAGTTGCACGGAAAAATCAGTCTGGTTTCTGCGATCAAGGTTGGCCATTTGAGAGAGCTTCGGCATGAAGGAAGATAAGAACAAGGGCGGCTTATGGATAGATTAGGTTAGAGAAATTTTCCAGATGAAGAAGATAGTGAAAGAGGGGGAAACCGTTGAGTGTATATATATGAAATGAATTTGAGACAAAGTTATTGTGTTATAGATAAACTTTGAAATTCGAATGTCGGTCCCACCTCTAAAAAAGTGCCCAAAAAGGTAGTTTTCTTGGAAGTCGAAACTCTTCCGAGGGTAATTTGTCTTTGGGAGTTTTGTTAAAAGCTTCCGAAGCCAATTTGACTTCGGAAGATATTTCTTAGAGTTGTGAAAATTTTGCATTAGAAGAAAAATACTTGGAGAATTTTTACTTCTGAGATGTGTTTTGGTTTCGGAAGAGAACAAGACTTGGAGTTTTTATTCTAAAAAGAATGAATCTTCCGAGGCATAATTTTACTCGGTAGAAATTTGTTCTTCAAAAGCATATAAGTACTTATAAGCAAATTAAGCTTCGGAAGATATTTTAGAATTTCTTTCGAAGTTAAATTCACATAAGTAGTTATTTGGTTTTGAAGACATAATGTTCTTTCGAAGGTAATCTGATATCTTCCGAAAGAAAATATGTTCAAAATTTTCAAAAGTCTAAGGAATATGAATTAAAAGATTTTCTTCCAAAGTAAACAAGGGCTTTTATGGTGACAAAATAGACAACTTAGGACACACAGGTTTTAGAAATAACATTGAGTTTAAGTTTTAGAAAATCTACTCAAGGTTAATCATCCCAATAGCTGATACGAGATATTTGAATCTCTGTTCATCAAAAGCTTTGGTGAACAGATCAGCATATTTTCATTTGTGTTAACCTTGACTAGTTTGATTAATACTTTTTCAAAGTTATCTCTAATCATATAATACCTGATATTGATGTGTTCTGTCCTTGAGTGCTGCATAGGGTTCTCCGTAATAGAGATAGCACTATTGTTGTGTATGTGGATAGGAGTCTCTTTGAAGTTGAATCCATAGTCGAGCATCTGATTCTGAATCCATAGCACTTGAGCACAGCAGCTAGCAGCAGCAATGTATTCAGCTTCAGTAGTTGATGCAGATACACATGATTGTTTCTTGCATTGCCATAAGACTATCCTTCCACCAAGGAATTAACATCCCCCGGATGTAGACTTTGCAGTCATATTGCACCCACTGTAGTCACTATCTGTATAGGCATACAGATTAAAGTCAGAATTCTTTGCATACCAAAGGCCTAGTGTTGGAGCACCTTTGAGATATCTTAGAATCCACTTGACAGCAACCACATGTAACATCTTGGGATTAGTTTGATATCTGGCACAAATGCATATGGCAAACATGATATCAGGCCTGCTGGCTATGTGGTACCTAAGAGACCCAATCATAGCCATATAAATGTGTTCATCCACACACTCCCCCTCAAGGTCAGGTCTTAGGGAGTGGTTTCTTGCTATGGGTGTCTTTGCAACCTTACATTCAGTCATGCTGAATCTTGTAAGTATGTCTTGCACATATTTTGACTGACTTATGAAGATACCACTGTCAACTTGCTTCACTTGAATTCCCTGAACGAAATTGAGTTCCCCCATGGCACACATTTCAAATCTATTCTTCATCAGCTTCTCAAAGTCTTTGTAGAGCTTTGGATTAGTTGATCCAAAGATAATGTCACCTACATATACTTGAACCAACATTAAATCATTCCCTATTCCTTTGATGAAGTGAGTTCCATTTACAATACCCCTTTTGTAACCATGCTGACGGAGATACTAAGATAGAGTCTCATACCACTTCTTTGGAGCTTGGTACAGCCCATAAAGAGCTTTATCAAGCCTGCAGACATAATCAGGATGATCTGGATCTACAAAGCCAGGTGGTTGTTTGACATACACCTCTTCATCAATCACCCCATATAAGAATGCACACTTGACATCAATTTTGTAGACCTTGAAATCCTTGGATGTAGTAAAAGCTAGGAATATCCTAACAGCTTCAAGTCTTGCTACTGGAGCAAAGACATTAGCGTAGTCAATTCCTTCTTCTTGAGTGTACCCTTGAACAACTAGTATAGCGTTGTTCTTGATGACAAGTCCTCTATCATCCTTCTTGTTCCTAAAAGCCCATTTGGTTCCTATGGTAGTCTTCCCTTGAGGAAGGGGACATAGGTTCCAAACCTTCTGCCTTTCGAATTGAAGTAGCTCCTCTTGCATAGCTTCAACCCAACTTCCATCCTTTAAAGCCTCATCAACTTTTTTTGGCTCTATCTGGGATAGAAAACAAGAGTAGAGACAAAACACCTTTGTAATGGGTTTGTCCTCTTGTTCTTACCCCCTTATCAACATCTCAAATGATGTTTATGGTGGGGTGTGACTTGTGGATCCTAAGTTGAGGGATCACAGCAAGTTGATTGTAGACATCTAAATTAGAGAAATTTAGATCAGATAGTGAAGAGTCACCCACCACATCAACACACTTATCAAGAGAAGCTTGATCCAATGAGTGTGTGACATCATTGATGTTGTCTTCCACAGAGTGATTGTCAGAATCAAGAAACTCTTGATCACTGTCACCAATACCACTTCCTCCTACATTTGAAGCTCCTTCATTTGAGTTTTGTGCCTATGAGCTGGAATTTGTTGGCACCTCAGATGTATCAGTTGGATTTGTCATGGTTGTGCCCATGGGAACTCCATTTGCAGAGTTTGTTACTACTAGAGCTGTAGAATGATTTGTAGGTCTTCTCAGCTCAAATCTTGGGTCAGGATCTCCTGTTGATAAGATACTTGTGGATCCTGAAACATTCACACAAAACTTGTTAAAACAGTTGGTAACTAAATCAAGATCAAACAGCCAATCTGGACCAGAACCTTTCACACTAGGAGTGTGCTCATTGAAGGTCATATTGGTTGACTCCTTAACTACTCTAGTTCTGAGATTGTATACTCTATAAACCATAGCTTGGGAAAAGTGTCAAATAAAGTGTCCATCATCTAATATCTCAGCAAATTTGGCTACATGATATTTGGTATTCAAGATTGTGCAAGGACATCCAAATGATCCGAAGAAACCAATAAAAGGTCTCTTTTTGTGCCACAGCTCATAAGGAGTCTTACCATGAGTCTTAACCACTAAAACTTTGTTCTGCACCTAGCAAGCAGTGTTCACTGCCTCTGCCTAGAAGGTGATGGGCTGTTTAGAGCCAAACAACATGGTTCTTGCAACTTCAATTAGTGTCATGTTTCTCCTATCAGCAACACCGTTTTGCTGAGGAGTCTTGGGAGCACTATATTGTCTTGTAATACCCTTTTCATCACAAGATGTATCAAGGATTTGGTTCTTAAATTCAGTTCACTGATCACATCTTATGGTCTTGACCTTGTGATCATATTGATTCTCATTTCTTAAAATGAAATTCTTCAAGATCTCAGGAGTCTCATCCTTAGTTCCAAGGAAAAAGACCCGAGTGAATCTTGTAAAGTCATCTGTGATCACTAAACAATATGAGGTCCTTCCTAGACTGGTGGGGCCAAAAAGATCCATATGTAACAAGTGTAGAGGAACTAGTGATGGAATTACTTTTCTTTGGCTTGTGAGATACCTTGTGCTGCTTCCCTTTCAGGCATGCAACACAATGGTCATCACTTGTAAACTCTTTCTTTTGCATTCGAGTTACCAAATCATTCTTAATTAATTTATTCATGTTTTTAAAGTTTACATGGCACATTATTTTATGCCAGAGGAAAGATTCATCATTATTTGCCTTAGATAAAAAGCAAGAAACTTCTCCTGAGGGGGATGTTTCCTGCAAGTTCATCTTGTACATGTTCCCTTTCCTGGGGCTCTGTGCAAGATATGCTCCTGAGGAATGACCACCCTGGCATGAGAACAATGCACTCATTCTCAATCAAAAGCATGTTGTGTTTCTGATCACAAAATTGGAATACACTTAGTAAATTATACCCAAGCTCTTTAACAAAGTTTACCTTCTCAATGCTGAGCTTAGCATTTGTGACCCTGCCCCTGCCAGTATTGTAACCTCCAGCATCTCCTCCAAAATCAACTGGTCTTCCATCAATTTTCTAAAAATTTTGGAGTAAAGAGACATTGCCTGTCATGTGCTTAGAACAACCACTATCAATGATCCATACATTACTATTGGTCTTTAGTTCTTCCTACACAAGAAGAGATAGTTAGTTATATTTGGAAACCCAAGCCTTGCTGGTCTTGGGCTTGTCAACATGAGGTGAAGACAATGCAATAGTAATTGATCCATGTTCAAGCTTTGAGGACCATTAGCTATTGTTGATGAAGAACTTTCAGTCACATGGTTTTTCTTTGTCTTCCACACCACCCTTCGAAGCTTAGACTTGACCTTCAATACTTCAGTAATTTTGAGAACTTCGGAAGTTTTGGAGACTAGACCTTTGGAAGATTTTGCTATCACTGCGGCAGATTTCAGCACTTCGGAAGCATTCCTTCCTTCCGAGACCAACTTTTCTTCCGAAGGCAAGTTTTCACTTGTCTTCTTCTTCACATTGGAGCTTCCGAAAGGAAAAGATTTTCCTTCCGAAGCTGGTTTATTCTTGATATTCTTAAAAGTTTTCTTCTGGACCATATGGATAGTACTTTTAGGATTGTAGAGACAATACTTAGCAAGATGAGAAGTACTACCACACATGATGCAGTACATTAGCTTTCTTCTAAAATTCTTCTTTTGGGAAGAAGGCTGAAGTTTATCACTTTCCATTTCCATCTTCATCTTCATAGATGATGTAGCAAGCCTTTTAGGGTGTGACCTGCTTTTTGATTTTGATAGTTTAGGCTGTGTAGTAGTGGTACATAGCTGATCAGCCTTCTTCTTATTGCTGGAATGATTTTAACAATAACTAGAACTCCTGGTACTAGAGTTCATAGTTGAGTCTTTAGTCTTCACAACTTCGAATCCTACGGAGATAAATACCTGTTTCTGCTTAGAGTTGAAAGTGGCCTTGATCTCTTGATCCTTCTTTGACTTCCTCCTGGCTTTTCTGATCAAGTTCTTTTTTTTGGACTTGGTAATCCCAACTGCTTTTCTCTCCTTAGGAGAATAGCGGCCCTTCTTAGAATGATCTTCTTCACTCTTCTTAGAATCATCCTTCACTATCTCCTCATCATCCACTTCACTCATGGGGTCTATGAGGGGAAGCTCATCTTCACAATTTCCACACCTTGGAGATCTTACAGACAATAGAGTGTGTGGAGGAGCTATCTCAGTAGATCCCAGTACCTGCTTATTCTGACAACAAACTTTTGCATTCAAGGATGAGGATATCATGTTCTTGAAGGGCTCTTCTTTAAGAAAACATTTTTCTGCCCTGGCTTTGCTGATCACAAGCTCAGCCTGGCATTCAGTCAACTTAGTGATAAGATTTTTAATCTGAGTCCTGTAGTTGTTATGTTCATTTTTAAGAGTGGAAATGGTTTTCTCTAAATCTTCTATACTGAGTTTGTACCCATTTTCAACTCTTTTGAAATTAGATTTTAAGATGTTTAATGACTCAAGATCAGATCTCATCTTTAAGTTATAGGACCTATATCTGTTGACTTTAGCAATACATTCAGGCTGGTGCAACCAAAACAAAACTTGGAAGACTTTTTGAAGTACAATTGAAGAAGTCCTTCGAAGACAAAGCTGCACTTCTGAAGCTAAGTTAAAGATCTTCCAAAGCTTAAGGATGAAGAACTTCCGAAGGAAGAACTCAGTCTTCCGAGACCAAGAAGTTCTCCTTCTAAAGTTAAACACTTAGAAGACTCAAGACAAAGCCTTTCGAAGGACAAAGTCATGAAGACTTGCAGAAGTCCCGAAAGAAGTTGATTATTCCGAAGGTTAAAAGGCTTCGGAAAAACTTATTCTTCCGAAGCCATTTAAGATTCGGAAAAATCAACTATTGACCAGTGGACATAAGTATGGTCTGACTAACACTTGCTGCCAACTCTGATATACTGCATGGTGCTTTCCCACGCCAATGTAGTTGACCATACTTTAATCCACTGTTTACATTTATCAGTTAGTACAGTTACCAACTTTAGTTAGTAACAAAAGGTAAGTCTTGGAAATGTCATGACTACCTAATCTCGGATATTAGTTTATCTTAGACGTCTTACTTCTAGCAATGTAGTATTTGTCTAGTTGTAATTTCCAGATGCTTTTCCAAGTATAACCGGTTATAGATAGTAGTATATATAGTTTCTCATTGTAACTCTTCAGGTAAGTGAGTTAACTCTTGTAAGAGTCTTGTAACACCAAGTTGAGAAGTAATATATAAAAGTATCTTGAAAACTAATTTTATGTGTTAATCAACTTAGTATATTATTATCAACTTAGTTAAGAGACTTAGATTTATCTGTTCAAGTGAGTTTGAGATATAAAACTTGTGTTAAAAGAAAAAAATCCGATCCAGCAATTGGTATCAGAGCTTTTTAGGCTCTTGATTGTAAGATCTAACCATCCTAAATCATCCTTGTTTCTTTACTATCACTCACTTCACACAAATGGCTCTTAACTAGAAATCCTCTTAGTCTGAAATGGGAACCATGACCAAGGCTCCAATTATCATTCCTGATAATTTCAGAGCCTGGTGTAAACGTATTGAAGGTTTCATCAAGTATCAAGATAGCCAAATGTGGAGATCTGTTACTTACGGTCCTCATAAGCCAAAGGTGGCATCTCTGGCTGGAAATGGTGCCATGATTGAGAAAGCTGTTGAAGACTACTCACATGAAGATTTCAAGAAGATGGACATTGACTGCAAAGCCATGACTGTGCTACTTACAGCCATACCAAACTCCATAATGGTAGGCTTTCAGTATTGTGAAACAGCTAAGGATCTGTTTGATGGTTTAATGTTGATGTAGTCTGGTTCTACTGATTCCAAAGAGTTCAAGAAAGATGTACTGAAGCAACAATTTGAAAACTTCACCCATATTGCTGGAGAGACACTGAGTCAACAATATTTTAGGCACATGGACTTAATCTCCTCACTTCAGTCTATGGGAGTGACTCTTGAGAAGAGAGACAATGTAAGAAAATTCATGACTGCACTTCCTCATGAATGGACTTTTTACTATGTCTCAATCAAGAGAACTGAGAATCTCAACAATCTCACCATGACTGAGTTATATGGAATCCTTGATGGATGTCGTATGGAGATGGAAACTTCCTGTTAGCAATGCTCTACATGCTGAAGGTTCAAGAACTCCACAGCCCTAGTTGTATCTGAACTACACCTAACAGCCATCGTCCTCTTCTAGACCCTACATCACATTTCTTGGGACACCCAAGTCTCAATAAGCTCAACAAAATCCTTTTAAGGATAGCTATGCTTTTCTCTCTGTAAATGATCACTCTGGAGATTTTCAATTTTGTTTTGATGATCTAGAGTGTTTCAGCCCAGATGATGTGGAATATATGGACATTGTCCAACAGATGGCTCTTTTAACCTATACAGCAAAGAAATTTTTCAAAAGAACTGGAAGGCAGTTCCCACAGAACCCAGCCAATAGCAAATTTGGGTTTCACAAGTCAAAGGCAAAGTGCTACAACTGCAACCAACTTGGTCACTTTGCAAGGGAATGTAAGGCTTGAAAGTCCAATCCAAGAGCCACTCAAGCCTCCGAACATCCTGCCACTCAAAAAGCTGCCGCAAAGCCAACTAAACAACCTACAGCTGCCATTGCTCAAGAAGTTGATTGGAGCTTTATGGTGCAATATGTCACTCCTGCTCAAGCTCTAATGGTTGGAACTGAAGACAGTAAAGTATATGAACATCTCTGTACTCCAGCCTGTATTAGTAAGGTTAAACTGTATCAGGACTATAACATGGAAATTAAATCTCATATTGAATCCTTAAACATATTAAAATCTGATTTTAAGAAAGCAGAATCTGACTACAAACTTAAAATTAAAGAGTTAGAGAAAACTATTTCTTCTTTAAAACATGAACACTCAAACTATAGGGCTCAAATAAAGGATTTAGTTTCCAAGTTAACTAAGGCTCAAGCCTAGCTAGTAATAGCTGAGGCTAAAGCAAAGAAGTATGCAATTGAAGAGCATAACTTCAACACCATTATTGCATCATCCTCCCATTCAAAGGTGAGTTACCAAAACAAAAGTGGGTTGGGAACCAATGAAATTGCTCCACCACACTCGTATGTGTCCATGAGACAGCCAATATGTGGTAATGATGAGCAAGAGGTTCCAACTGCTAACCCACTACCCAATGAGCAGAAGAGTGATGCAATAATGGTGACCAGCACGGAGAAGGATAAGGCAGAAAACCTCATCTACACAGCTGATGACCAACCTTTAACCACCAAAGAAAGAAATAACAAACTAAAGGCAGCAAGAAAAACTGCCAAGAAGGTGGCTGAGTCAAAGCTAAAAATAGACCCAAAGCAAAAGGGTGTATTCATCTCAGCTGGATTCTAAGTGGTTGGAAATTTTGATTCATGAAAGAAGTGTAGTACCAACATTACTATCCAGCTGAAGGATCAGAATTTAAAGGGGAAGACTATTGAAGATGAAAAGAAGTGCAAGAAACAACAGTCCCAATGCCCCATCAAGACTAACATTGAATGCATAATGTGTGATCTACACAACCATATGGCCAAAGACTGTTACTACAATCCTGCGAGCACACATTATGCAAACAATGTTAAGAAAGAAGGAGTCAAGGATGGTTTCACATTTGGACCTTACCATATGGTTAAAGTGACAAGAAAAGGAAAGATGATTTACAAAGCCAAGTTGCTTTTGGAAGAAGCACTTTCTTCCGAAAGGAAAATAGTTTTAGAAGATAAGTCCAAAAGAAAACAAAGAAACAAAAGAAATCTTTTGAAACCTTCCAAGAAGAAAACTGCTTCAGAAGAAAAGGTGGTAACAACTTCTTCCTTTAAGAAAGGAGCCTCGGAAGCAAGTAATGCTGCTCAATCCTCCACATGCTCATCTTCACTGATCAATTATGGGATGGAATGGAAGATTAGAAAAGATGCTGTAGCTCAAACCTCTTCTTCTCAAACCATAATTAAACCCCCATGCATACATTTTGGTTCAATTATCTCATCTACATTGGAAGAACCCAAGACCAATAAGGCTTGGGTTTCCAATAGTAACTAATCATTTCACCTTATGTGTAGGGACATCCACATGACAAAAATGGAAACATATGGATTGTGGGCAGTGGATGCTCCATGCACATGATAGGGAATAGATCTCTCCTTCAACAATTTCAACATTTTGATGGAGGTCATGTTCAGTTTGGAGGTGAAGTCGAAGGATACATTCTGGTAGAGATAGTGTGTCCAATGGTAAGTTGAAAATTGACAAAGTAAACTTTGTCAAACAGCTTGAACACAATCTCTTAAGTGTTTCACAATTCTGTGACCAAAAGCACTAAATGCTTTTCACAAAACATTAGTGCATTATCCTCAAACCCGGGATGACAATTCCTCAGGAATTGGTGCTTCTTAGATCTCCTAGGAAAAGGGATATGTACAAGCTAGATATGAACTATGCTTTCTCACCAGATGAAGTATCATGCTTTCTTTCCAAAGCTAACAGTGATGAGTCAACTCTATGGCATAAAAGAATGTGTCATGTTAATTTTAAAACCATGAACAAACTCGTCAAAAATAACTTGGTACATGGTGTTCCTTAAAAGCAATTTTTCTTTAAAGATAACCATGTTGCTTGTCTAAACGGGAAGCAATATAAGGCATCTCTAAAACCGAAAGAAGTTAACTCTATCACCACTCCATTATACTTATTGCACATGGATCTATTTGGTCCCACAAGTATAATGAGCATTGGAAGGAAATCATACTGCCTTGTTATTGTTGATGATTTTACAAGATTTACTTGGGTATTCTTTTTAAGAACTAAAGATGAAACTGTTGAAACTTTAAAATCTTTCATTCTTAAAATAGAAAATCAAATTGATCATAAGGTTAATATTATCAGAAGTGATCCAGCGACTGAGTTTAAGAATCAAGTTCTTGACTAATTCTGTAACTCAAAAGGGATTGCCAGACAATACAGTGCTCCTAGAACTCCCCAACAAAATTGTGTTGCCGAGAGGAGGAACATGACACTTATTGAGGCTGCAAGAACTATGTTAGCTGAGTGAAAGCTGCCTCTAACTTTCTGGGCAGAGGCAGTCAGCACTTCATGCTATGTGCAGAACAAAGTTCTCATCATTAAGCCCCGTGTAAAAAGCCCTTATGAGTTCTGGAACAAGAGACCACCATTTATTGGTTTTCTTAGGTCCTTTGGTAGCAGGTGTACCACATTTAACACAAAAGACAATTTGGCAAAATTTGCTGAAAATTCGGATGATGCTATCTTTGTAGGATATTCTTCAAACTCTATTCTTATAGAATATATAACATCAAAAATCAACAATTTGAAGAATCATCCAACGTTGTTAAAAATGAGCACACTCCTTGTGTTAAGGGGAATGGCCCTGATTACATTTTTGACTTAGAATTGTTTCCAAACTATTCTAAACCATCTTGTGAGAATGTTTTAGCTGAAACAGGAACTCAAAATGACTCATATGATACTGTTTGAGTTACCCAGACCTATTCCAAGTTCTCCAAGAAATCATGAAGTTCAAGCCCCCACTACTTGATCTCCTAAAAGTTTGAATGTCTCAGAAAACAATGAAGTTTCAACAAGCTGTTAGCAGACTGAGCCTCAAAACTCATCAGCTAATTATTCCATCTCTCAACACCGAGCTAATGAGGACAGTAATTAGGAGGAACAGGCAACTGTTGATGCTTCTTCATAGCAAAACATCACTGACACTGTCATACATTCATTCAATCAGTCCTCATTGAATGAGTGTGAGACAACAGCTGGAAACAATACTCAGAATCCTGAGCAAAATTTCTCTAACTTAGATCTGTCTATGCAATTAGATGTGATTCCAAGGCTCAGGATTCACAACACTCATCCAGCTGAAAACATCATTTGGGATGTCTCAGAAGGTGTGCGAACAAGAGGACAACTCATAATAGGAATGTTTGCCTATACTCATGCTTTCTTTCTCAAATGGAACCAAAGAAGGTGGAAGAAGCTCTCAAAGACAACAACTGGGTTGAATCAATGCAAGAGGAGTTGCTTCAATTCAAGAGACAAAAGGTGGAACCTATGTCCACTACCAACTGGTCAAGTCCCCATTGGCACGAAGTGGGTGTTTAGAAACAAAAAGGATGATAGAGGTTTGATCATCAAGAACAAAGCAAGACTGGTAGTTCAAGGATACACGAAGGAGGAAGGGATAAACTATAATAATGTATTTGCACCTGTTGCAAGACTTGAAGCTGTGACAATCTTCCTTCCTCATGCAGCATCCAAGAACTTTACAATTTACCAACTTGATGTCAAATGTGCATTCTTATATGGGGATATCGACAGAGAAGTTTATGTGTGTCAGCCACCAGGATTTGAAGAACCACAGCATCCCAACTATGTGTGCAAACTGGATAAAGCTCTTTATGGGCTGCACCAGGCACCTAGGCTGTGGTATGAGACTCTGTTTCAATTTCTTCTAAAGCATGGCTACACCAGAGGCACAATAGACAAAACATTATTCATAAGGAAGTCAGGGAAAGACATTTAGCTTGTTCAAGTCTATGTTGATGACATAATATTTGGTTCCTCAAATGACAAAATGTGTACAGATTTTGAAAGCATTATGATGAAGAAGTTTGAAATGAGTTTCATGGGAAAGATGGGTTTTTTTTTTTGGAATTCAAGTAAAGCAGATGAAAGAAGCGTTCTTCATAAATCAATTTAAGTATGTCAATGACATATTTGAAAGATTTGAGATAAAAGATTACAAACCAGCCAAGACACCTATACCTAGAAATCACAATCTTTGTCCGGACTCTAAGGGGGAGGATACTGATCAGCATCAGTACAGGGCAATTATAGGATCTCTGATATATCTCATAGCAAGTAGACCTGATATTATGTTTGCAACTTGCATCTGCGTAAGACATTAGGCTGCTCCAAAGGTGTCTCACCTAACTGCTACCAAGAGAATTCTTAGATACCTCAAAGGAACTCCAAAACTGGGCCTCTGGTATACTAGAAATAAAGTCTTCAATCTCTATGGATACACTGACAGTGATTATGGTGGCTGCAACATCAACAAGAAAGGGGAAGTCTCTTCCCAGTGGGATATGAAGGAGACTTCTCAGTCAGAACCTTCAAGAAAGAGAAGTTCTCTTCCCAGTGGAAGTACCTCCTCCATATCATCATACACAGCTTGTCCAACAAGCATGGAGGATGGGACCAGATTCCTGAAGATCTGTCCTTCATAGTCCATGGACTGGTTCAGGGGGTCAAGTTCAGGCATTCTCACTTTGTTTACCTTAATTTACTGTCTAACTTAGACTCCTTGGAGTATTCCCAAAAATGTTAGAGCTCATTGCTCAAGGTGACAACCTAGCAACACCAGCTAGTGTTGAACCCACACCTGTTGTTTCTCATCCACCCCAACAACCTACAATAACCATCACCTACCAAAGAAAACACAAACAAACCCCTGCTCAAGCTATTCAGTCTGAGCAGGCCCCCATATTACCACCTATGCAAGAAGTGGACACTAGAGCTCCCACTTCTCTTGAGTAGCAAACCACTCCCATCTCTCATATTATTAGTGCTGAGGTTCCTCATGCTCAGCCTGATGAGCTCATAACCCAAGCAACCTCAAGCTTTCACTTAGAGTCTCAAAACTCTAATGATCAACCTTCAGAGGAAGTTACCATCCCCAGCCTCTAGATCTCAACCAACCAATCCCAAACCATTAATTCTATGATGATAAACATATGGGATTTAGTGAGTACCATGAGTCTCTCTTCTTCACCCCTACTCAAGGAGAGATGAGTGCTCCTACCACCCCAATATCTAGCCCACATCATCCACCCCAAACTGAGGTGGATCTCCCTGAACAAGTTCAAGAAATCCATATGGAAGAGGCTCTCACTACTGCTAGTGATTACATCATTAAGACCTCAACCATGGCAACTCATCCCATTGACACTTCACCTGAAGTTGTCAGTGAGCAGAGGAAATCCAGCAGCCAAGAACTCTATGCTGGTGATGAGGGAGAAGACATCAGTTCAACTCTCTCATCCCCCCATGATTCTTCTTCTGAAGATGAGGGGAGTCTGAAACTAAAGGTGCAACAACTAGAAAACATATGCACCTCTTTGGTCTCAAAGGTTAGTCACTTGGAATCTCAAGTGACTGCCTTACAGAAGAAGGTCAATGACCAGCAACTTGAGATCACCGATCTCAAGGGCAAGCTAGCTGAGAGACCATTAAGACAAGCTCAACCAGGTCCACAAGAACCTGTGGAAGTAATGGACTTGACCTCCAGCTCACCTATGCAAGTGGGTGAGGCTACCAAAAAGGGGGAGAAAGTCCCTACAACCACAGAACCTAGGAGTTCTGTCATAAGTATGGACAATGAGGATTCACCACCCTCACTTGCAGTTGTCCAGGCTCAACAACTTCCTCAGGCTCACACTGATGTGGAGGCCTTACTTCAAGAATTATTTGAGGAAGGAATTCCAATGTCCATGCCTGCCCCATTCCATCTAGCTGAAAATCCAATAATGGGATGGTGATATGACTCTTCAAGAATGGCATTGGTGCTATCAAGGGCTTAGGGGTAGAATGAACTCTTCAACTTTTAGACCCTAAGTTTCCATGATGGTATGAACTTGGTTGGTCTGCCTTTCATCAATCCAAGCCAAAACAGACAGGCTGTCAGACTAGCTGAGGTGATCCAAGAATGGGTTATGAGGGAATTCAAACAAAGAGAAATTTTATATAGACAGAGGCTAACAGGGAAAACTATTGGTCAACTGGATATTGAGGCAGACCCTAAGATTAGCTTTGAAGGGGAAACCTCAGTTGAAGGCCTAGCAGAAGAACCTGTGAACCTTGAGACAGGCTCACCCTCTACACCCAGTACCCTCAATGACACACCTGCTGGTGAAGGTGTCTCACAATCTCTCTCTAGGTAGAGCTCAAGCTTATCACAACGATCTGCAGGCCAAAGCTCTCTCCACCCTGAGTCATACAAGCTCACAATTGATAAAGGAAAAAGGAAGATGACTCCTGAGGAGATTTAGGAGGAGAAGAGAGAGGAAGAGGAAGGCCAGGGAAGAAAGATCAGGAGAAGTCCCAAGCTTCATGCAAGCTACAATCAGGGCTGCCCATAGGCCTGATACTTAGAATGATAAGTTAAGGGCAGCCAGATTGAATTAACTAGGACTTAGGAACTACAACATTGATGAAATCATTTCTCTCCCCCTGGCAGAACTAGATGAACTGGCAGACAGGGAGCTGTACAAAGAGAGGAAGGAGGCTGAGGCAGCAGAACTGCTCCTCAAAATCAAAGAAGAGAGAAAAAGAAAAAGACAACAAAGAGCTCCTATCCTTTCTCCAGTTCATGAAAGTCCTGAGAAAGAGTCTGTGGCTGTTGAAGAGGAAGAAACTCAGATAAGCAGTGAACAAGAAAGACAAAAAATGATTGCTTTTCTGAGTGCCACAGGACTCTATCAGGCAGCAGCTCTCAATCCCCTCTCATTTGAATACATTGAGTTTGAGTACCTAAAACAGCTTGATGAAGAGGCTCAAACTCAAAGAAAGGCAGTTAAAAGGAAAATGACAGAGGAAACTGCTAAAGCAAGAGCCACCATCAAAGCCTAGGAGAAGAAGTCTGCTGATAGACTGAAGATGGTGAGCTTCTTAAAGCTGTATGGGTTCTCTGGAAGGAGACTTGGTCCTATGTCTCTATCCACAATGGATGAGCACATCAGAAGGATCAAGCAGAAGATCAAAGAACGTTAGCTTGTGGACTTGCATTCTCCACCAAGTCCAGCTGCACATGAAGCCGAGGTTAAGGTTGAAGAGACAACACAGCCTGAACCTGAAGCTACAACTGAGCCGACTTCATCTTCTAACCCACAACAGGGTTCTAAGTACCCTCCTACTGATCAAATGGGAAGCAAGGACCCAACTGAGGAAAGCACAAAAAGTCAATCTGGTGCTGCAGGCCAAGCTCCTCAGTTGAAGTATAGAGTGAGGAATAGGATGGCCATCAGAAGGGACAGAAGAAAGAAGAAGAAGTCCAAGGCATCCACCTCACCACCTTAGGATGAGTCAAAACATCCCAAGGATGTGCAACAAGAGGCTGACCAATCAACTCCAATTCAGGTTGAGCCTCTTGCATCAGGAAGACCCATTCTGTCCTGGACTTTTGCTACAAATCCAGACAGATGGTATGTAGTCTGAGATCAAGGTGGTCAAGATGTCTATCTCTGGCAGGACATGCTTGATCTACCTCTGCATGATCTCTATGACATGAGAAGATTCTATGAGAGTCTGAAGGATCCAGATCAACTGATGAGTAAGGGAATGCTTCTGATCCTAATGAGGACTATCAACTGCTGAAGAACTTCTCTGTTTTGGTAGCATCAGCTTAGGGGGAGTTTGTAAGGATTATACAAGAGGCTGATGCACACAAAACAGTCAGGGTATCTCCTACATGCATGCACCTTGTGCATGGTAGAAGTTACTTCGAAAGTTTTACACTCTACAAGAAAATTACACAAGTGTAAAATCTTTCGAAGCCAAAAGTCCATTTCTTCCGAAGCCAAAGATGAAGTCTTCTGAAGCTTAGAAGACAAAGTCTTTCGAAGCCTCAAAGAAAGTAGACTGATTTCTTCCGAAGACAGAGAAGAAATGCTCTCTGTGATCAACAACTTTTCGAAAAAGCTGACCAACTTTCCGCTGTCACTCTGCAGGCTCACCAACTTTACACAAGTTGGTGAAAAGGCCAATGCTTTAGGAAGCTGTAGATTAAGGTGTTGAGTCTGTAACTTTCTACTTTATGTACTTTTATCCTTTTTGTGTTACAATAGGATGTGAGCTATGGCATGTCATAGTTACATGTCAAAAGGCAATCTGCCTTTTGACTTTTCATTGATCTTGTTGTCTAGATTAGTGATTCCAGTTGGCTTTCAAAGTATGGCCGGCTTTAGGAGGTAGTATAAAGTATCTCAGGTTCTTGTATTTTATTTGAATGCTTTGTAACACTTGTAATAGAACTTGAGAGCAATATACTTCTTAAGCTTTCTGTCTTTTGTTTACTTGTGTTATTCTAGTATCATCTTAACCTACGAGTTCCCCTTTTGATCTGTTAAGTGTTCTAAGTCTCTCCTCATTGTGAAAATTGAGTTGCTCACTCTTCAAACGGTCCTGCACCAGTGGACATAAGTATGGTCCGGCTGACACTTGCTGCCAACTCTGATATACTGCATGGTGCTTTCCCACGCCCATGTAGTTGACCATACTTTAATCCACTGTTTACTTTTATCAGTTAGTACAGTTACCAACTTTATTTAGAAACAAAAGGTAAGTCATGGACATGTCATGACTACCTAATCTAGGATATTAGTTTATCTTAGAGACCTTACTTCTAACAATGTAGTATATGTCTAGTTGTAATTTCTAGCTGGTTTTCCAAGTATAATCGGCTGTATATAGTAGTATATATAGTTTCTCATTGTAACTGTTCAGGTAAGTGAGTGAACACTTGTAAGTGTCTTGTAACACCAAGTTGAAAAGTAATATATACAAGTATCTTGAAAACTAATTTTCTGTGTTCATCAACTTAGTATATTATCATCAACTTAGTTAAGAGACTTTGATTCATCTATTCAAGTGAGTTAGATAGATAAAACTTGTGTTGAAAGACAAAATCCGATCATGCAATCTGCCATCAGTGCTTGGTTTGGAGATGCGTGATCAACCTGAAAGTTCCAGTCAAAGCCTCCTTCTTCAACAGCAACTTCAGCTTGCTGCTTTGGCTTCTCATTCTGGTAGGCTCCATCCGTGTAGTTTGGTCTGGTTTGTGTCTGGTCACCATTTGTTCTAGGTGCCTTACACTCTCTAGCAAAGTGTCCTATTTGGTTACAGTTGTAACACTTCACTTTGCTTTTGTCAAGCCAAAACTTTCCACTGGTTGCATTGCTAGGAAACTTCCTCCCTGTCCTCTTGTTGAACTTCTTGGCTGTGTGAGGGAATAGAGCCATCTGCTGGACTATTTTCATGTATTCCAGATCATCTGGATGGATACAATCCAGGTCTTTAAAGGTAAAGAGAAAGTTCCCTGAGCTTTCATCAGCAGACAAAAAAGCTTGTGAAGAACTTGTCTCTTGGAATGGGCTTCCGTGGATGTAGCTCTCCCTTTGTGTCTCCGGGAAGGTGATGAAAGGACCCTTTTGTGAGTTGTCAGGGTAGCAAATGAGATGATGTTGTGGTTCTCCGCAATCCTTTTCAACCACGTGAAGGGCTGAACTATGTTGATTGTTGGAGTTACCAGATGAATTTCACATATTCATGTCCATCTGGTAGCCACCAAAAATACCAAACAACTCTGTAAGAGTAAGAGTCTTAAGGTTCTCAGTTCTCTTGAGAACAACACAATAATGTGTCCATTGTCTAGGGAGAGAGGACATGAACTTCTTCAGAATGTCCCTGTTTTCAAGATTTACTCCAACATCCATTAGGGTATCCACAATCTCAACATACCTGAAGTATTGTTGAGTCATGGTTTCACTTGTTTTGTAGATGAAGTTCTCAAACTACTAATTCAAGAGGTCCTTCTTGTTCTCTTTTGCTTCACAGGACCCCTCATACATGAGCTTCAGTGCATCCTATATCTATTTGGTAGTTTTGCACTTCTTGAAGCCTCTGGATATAGAGTTTGGAAGAGCAGTTTGGAGAGCAGTCATGGCTTTCTTATCTATATCAATCTTCTTTTGTCTTCTTCTTGTCTTCTTCAAAATAGTCAGCTACCTCTTTTGGTGTCATACCACCTCCAACCACAGCTGAAGAGGTACTTGGTATGTAAAGTCAAGAGACAATAGACTCCCACATCCTAGAGTCTTAAGAGTTGATGAAGCCTTCCATTCTTTGGCACCAAGTATCAAAATCTTCAGAAGTGATCACTGGGGACTTTGTCATGGTACCGTGGTCCATATCAGCATTTGTGAGAGCTGCCATTCGAGTTGTTAAATGTTTTGTGAAACTAAGGAATCTAAGATGGTGAGATCTTACAAACAAGAGCCTAAATGCTCTGATACCAATTGCAGGACCGTTTAAGGGAGGTCAATAGAACCAATATCAAAATGAGGAGAGTGTTACAACACATAACAGATCAAATAGGGAACGGGGACAGTATTATGATGTTAAGAACACAAGCAAACAATGAGACAGAACTAAGAACAACAACAAGTGAATATGGTTTACAAGGATTAAGTATATTGCTCTCAAGTTCTTTTACAAGTGTTTCAAAGCATGAAAATAAGTTACAAGGACCTGAGATACTTTATACTACATCCTACAGCCGGCCATACTGGCCAGCTGGAAACACTAATCTAGACAACAAGATCAATGTAAAGTCAAAAGGCAGATTGCCTTTTGACTAGTGACTATAACATGCCATAGCTCACATCCTAATATATTACAAAAAGGATAAAAGTACATAAATTAGGAAGTTACAGACTCAAAACCATAATCTACGGTTTACTAAAGCATGGACATTTTCACTAACTTATGCAAGTTGCTGAGTCTTCAGAGTGGCAGCGAAAAGTTGGTCAGCTTTCTGAAAAAGTAGATCAAAGAAAGCATGTATTCTTTGTCCTTGGAAGAAATCCATCTTCAGTCTTGATGGCTTGAGAAGACTTTGTCTTCTAAGCTTCGGAAGACTTCATCTTTGGCTTCGGAAGATTTTACACTTAGAATATTTTTCTGTGTAGAGTGTAAAACTTCCGAAGCAACTTGTACTATGTACAAAGTGCATACATGCATGACGCACTTTGATTGTTTTGGGTGCATCAGCCTTTCCATAAACCTTACAAAAGTTTTTGATTCAGATATCATTATAGACAACAGTAACAAGGATAAAGTCACAACTTTAAAAAAATAAATTTATTAATCATCTATAACATCTACACATACCGTGTTTGCAATGTAAACTCACTTCAGATAGCACAGCAACATGGTAAATGCAAACACAAGCGATTAAGTTTTCAAATAACCTGATTGCACATTTAATGCATAATTAATATAAAATACTAATACTTGAACTATACGGTTTCGCTTTCCAGACCCGGTCACGCGCTCAAACACAAGCCTGAAATGCAGATATAATTCATACACAGCGCACTTATGGTATTTGTATACATAAATGGATTCATTCATAATATGTATTTATATAATACATACTAAGTATGTATTTATATGTAGTATATAGCAATCATAATGCATGCATTTCCCCATTGTATACTACATCCAATACACACCTATATAACATATGATACACACACACACACACTCATGCAATCTATATTCCATATAGAAAACGCAATTAACATACATACAATGCATCATACATGTCCACACACCCATGCATTACCCTCACCAACACTCGGCTCAGCCAATCACAACCACGACCAAACACACACATAAACCTGCAACATACATGATGCACACTCATATGCACATCACATCGCACCTACACAATCACGAGCATAAACCCTACTTCCTATGGTACACTCGGCCAGCCCCCATGTACACACCAGCATACAAGTCTCGACACCCATGGATCATAAAATCATCTTCATGAATAACCATAACACATACATACAATCACACTTCTAAACCCATACTAGATCACCCACTCATTCAAATACAGTAGAAAGGAAACACCCAAACCCATGAAACCCAAACAACACACACATAGAACCTCAACCAACACACACACCACATAGCGAAGACACATACAAGAACTCATGATTAATGCGTACACACATATGAAGCCAAGATTTATAACCCCAAAAAAGCATACATACAAAGCATTCGAAACAAAGCATTTTAAACAAGATTCACTATACCCAAACCCAAGCTCATACGTGTACATACAAAGCATTCGAAACAAAACAGGCAACCACACATGACGTGAAAACCTAACACACACACCAAAATCACCCGTAATGCACACACACCACAAGAATAACCACACTGCAACACAACGGAGACCCGAAACCATGAAGTAATCACCGGGAACGAAACCGTAATACATCAAGATGAATAATGAAAAAGTAACCGTACCGGATCGCTTGCGTGTGAACAATGGAACTCGAATGGAGGGACGTGCTTTTTATTGGGGTGCACACGATTGCGGAGGCATCGCCGGTGATTAACTACCAGTTTGGTTTTTTCCAAAACCTTAGTTAAACTTAACCATAAGATGGTGAGATCTTACAATCAAGAGCCTAAATGCTCTGATACCACTTCCAAGACCGTTTAAGGGAGGTCAATACAACCAGTCTCAAAATGAGGAGAGTGTTAGAACACATAACAGATCAAATAGGGAACGTGGATAGTATTATGATGTTAAGAACACAAGCAAACAATGAGACAGAACTAAGAACAACAACAAGTGAATATGGTTTACAAGGATTAAGTGTATTGCTCTCAAGTTCTTTTACAAGTGTTTCAAAGCATGAAAATAAGTTATAAGGACCTGAGATACTTTATACTACATCCTACAGCTGGCCATACTGGCCAGCTCGAATCACTAATGTAGACAACAAGATCAATGTAAAGTCAAAACTAGTGACTATGACATGCCATAGCTTACATCCTAATATATTACAAAAAGGATAAAAGTACATAAATTAGAAAGTTACAGACTCAAAACCATAATCTACGGTTTACTAAAGCATGGACCTTTTCACCAACTTATGCAAGTTACTGTGTCTTCAGAGTGGCAGTGGAAAGTTGGTTAGCTTTCTGAAAAAGTAGATCAAAGAAAGCATGTATTCTCTGTCCTTGGAAGAAATCCATCTTCAGTCTTGATGGCTTGAGAAGACTTTGTCTTCTAAGCTTCGGAAGACTTCATCTTTGGCTTCGGAAGATTTTACACTTAGAATATTTTTCTGTGCAGAGTGTAAAACTTCTGAAGCAACTTGTACTATGTATAAAGTGCATGCATGCAAGACGCACTTTGATTGTTTTAGGTGCATCAGCCTTTATATAAACCTTACACAAGTTTTTGATTCAGATATCATTATAGACAACACTAACAAGGATAAAGTCACAACTTTAAAAAAATAAATTTATTAATCATCTATAACATCTACACATACCGTGTTTGCAATGTAAACTCACCTCAGATAGCACAGCAACATTGTACATGCAAACACAAGCGATTAAGTTTCCAAATAACGTGATTGCACATTTAATGCATAATTAATATAAAATAGTAATACTTGAACTATACGATTTCTCTTTCTATACCCGGTCACGAACGCAAACACAAGCCTGAAATGCAGATATAATTCATACACAGCGCACTTATGGTATTTGTATACATAAATGGATTCATTCATAATATGTATTTATATAATACATACTAAATATATATTTATATGTAGTATATAGCAATCATAATGCATGCATTTCCCCATTGTATACTACATCCAATACACACCTATATAACATATGATACACACACACACACTCATGCAATCTATATTCCATATAGAAAACACAATTAACATACATACAATGCATCATACATGTCCACACACCCATGCATTACCCTCACCAACACTTGGCTCACCCGATCACAACCACGACCAAACACACGCATAAACCTGCAACATACATGATGCACACTCATATGCACATCACATCGCACCTACACAATCACGAGCATAAACCCTACTTCCTATGGTACACTCGGCCAGCCCCCATGTACACACCAACATACAAGTCTCGACACCCATGGATCATAAAATCATCTTCATGAATAACAATAACACATACATACAATCACACCTCTAAACCCATACTAGATCACCCACTCATTCAAATACAGTAGAAAGGAAACACCCACACCCATGAAACCCAAACAACACACACACAGAACCTCAACCAACACACACACACATAGCGAACACACATACAAGAACTCATGATTAATGCGTACACACATATGAACCCAAGATTCATAACCCCAAAAAACATACATACAAAGCATTTTAAACAAGATTCACTATACCCAAACCCAAGCACATACGTGTACATAAAAAGCATTTGAAACAAAACACGCAACCACACATGACGTGAAAACCTAACACACACACCAAAATCACCCGCAATGCACACACACCACAAGAATAACCACACCGCAACACAACTGAGACCCGAAACCATGAAGTAATCACCGGGAACAAAACTGTAATACATCAAGACGAATAATGAAAAGTAACCGTACCGGATCGCTTACGTGTGAACAATGGAACTCGAATGGAGGGACGTGCTTTTTATCGGGGTGCACACGATTGCGGAGGCATCGCCGGTGATTAACTACCAGTTTTGTTCTTTCCAAAACCCTAGTTAAACTTAACCATAATGATGCGTACTGTGAAAGTTTTTGAGGCTTAAAACAACAAATCTACCACTAAAATTGGTCATCGAAGGTCATATTCTCACACATATTGTTATACCCCAATCCATAAGCGTGCTTAATTGTATCATTCACACAACAATGCACAAGAAAAGGCTTAATCATACAAGATGCCAAATCTAAACCTTCACAATTTTACATTAAAAACCACACAACCATCAAATTTGAATTACAAAACAACATCAGCACGGCCCAGGCAGGTCAAATCCTGTTAACATCTTTTATATGAAGAATTTTATTCAAACTTAAATAGCTAAGTCACCTTAATATAGCTAGTGCCTCTCGATACCTCTTGAACCTTCATCAAGTGCTAAAATACATCAACAACAAGGTTGTTGGTGAGTCATAACCAGTGATTCTAAAGCTATTAGATAGTCATTACAATGTGTGCAAGTAAATAATGACAAATCAAATCTACATGGAATGTGCTAAAAAACCACATATGTGCCACTCTAGGTTTTATTTTATCAACAAAGACACAACAACCGATCAAATCCCAAAATACACATTAACATGAACTATATAATGATTCTTTGTGTTAAAAGCAAGTACTCATAGGTTGATGCTTGACTAAATAAATTCCTTGGTGGTTTTATAAAAGTCATAAAGGTGTCTTAAAACTCAAAGAAAGCTCTAAATGGGTTAAGTTATGCTTATGAGATTTTAGATGTTATATAAATATTATTATAAATCTTAGTGTATCCACCAAGTTACAAGTAGATAGTGAGTTATATTATGATAACATAAAAAGTTTGGGTTATGATTAGTTGACAAAGATGACAGATGACTAAATTATTTTGTCATGAAACTTGAAATATAAATTTATGGACTTTATAACATTAGATATTATGTTACATAAAAGATGGGTTAAGAAAAGTTGTTAAATTGACTAATGTGACTAAATTTTTTTTATCAACGGATTTTACTATAATTTTTTTATAAACTTCATAATATAATAATATCATTTAATAATTTGAAGAAACCCTAGATCAATTTATAATAAGGTTCATAAAAGCTAAGTAAATAAAAGAATAATTTTACCAAGAAAATAATTATATATTTACTTTATGTGCAAATAAATATATAATGCATGGGTTGTAAAAATATTAAAAATTAGTGATTTCCTTAAGTGTTGATATTTCAAAAAATCATACAATTATATTTTTTTACTTAAAATATGGGATTATTTCAAAACCCTATATTCCATAAGTTCACATATGAAACCTGTGATTAATTACTATACACTCTGGTCATGACTTGGGTCGAGTAATAATTATATTTAAATACTCAAACAGTATGCAAACTTTAAAATACAAGGGTTTTTGTACACTCTTAAATAAAATATAAGTTATTAATATTTTCAGAGTCATATATATAGTTCATAACTATCAATCATATATAACTAACAGGTCGTCAAGTCAAACACTTTATTATCAAGTTATGTGGATAAAACAATTACATGCTCACATTATACGTAGGAGCAATTGCTCAGACATAAGTTGCCTTAGTTATTCTAGGATGAACTTAAGTTGGATTTTCCCGAGCACTTTGGATACTCACAGTTACAGTCAAGCTTTGATTGCGACACTTATATGATATTGTAGTATTGTAGGTACGACAATCAAATTTTAGAAAGGCTTTTTGTCTAAATGTATAGTACTATTCGGTTTGACTACCCCCACCCAAGTTAATTACCCTAAATTTGACCGGAGGTCTAAACGGGTGTATTATTAGCATGTTCACCCCTGTTCTTACGCTAGGCATCGGTAGGGCAATCTATTATAATTACAATCTAGATTCGATTGCAGTGCTTATATAATATTATAGCATTGTATGTACAACAATCAAATTATAGAAAGGCTTGTGGTCCATTACACTATTTACTATTACTTAAAAACCTATGAACTCATCAACTTTATGCTGCACTATTTTTCAGTCACGTTTGTTAGGTAATTGAGAAATGCATTAAGTTAAGCTAGCACGGATCACATCGCATTTAAGGCCATTCATGTTGTTTGGGGCATTTATTTATGTATTTGTCTTGTTTTGAAAACAATTTACTTTATTACTACTACTTCCACAATTTGACTCTATAAATACTTATGTATTTTAAGTTTATTTGCAACGTATGTTTTATAAAATCATATAATGGTCGAAAACTGACTATAATTCCATGACGTTAACGCCCCATGGGAAACGGCCGTGGTTTAGGGTATGATAGATTGGTATTAGAGCAATTGGTTATAGCGAACTAGGTCGTATTAGTCAGCCTAGACTATAACCGTAGAGTCATAATATAATCATTTCATTAACTAATACCCTTACATGGCTAATATTATACTTTGTATGTGGATGTTATTGTCAAAGATATGTCTTCAGCTACCTACTCGATCATCATCTACGATTCAAATGACATGTATGCACCACTAACACCCCGACCTTCAACGTCATCATCATCATCATTAGTGACATATGTTCTACTATATCCTCTAGTTTCTAATGACGATGACACATCGACGATGAATGTAGAGGAGAATCCGAAGGAGGAGACAGAGGCCCTAGTGACGAAGGAGGTCCTAATTATGACACCATCCTATGTGCCTACCGTCTACCGTGTAGCCCCATGTGGCAACCTTTCTATGCAAACGCTATGTAAGAGGGTGGGGATAATTCATCCCAGACCTACAACACCTACTTCCGAGACCGTAGAAACAACACTCAAGATGCGTTGAATTGAAAGCCGGAGGAAGGTTTATGGGTGGAGAGACGAGGAAGGTTTCTTCTAGACTTATGAGGTGGGTGAGCTGTCACGGGTCCTAAACGATACCACTCAAGGTAGAGCATATCAATCTTGCCTTGGTGGCTTGATGAACTCAATATGACTATAAATTCGACAACTGAAGTTGGATGTAGACGATTTGATGTAGACTAGAGATCTAGAGTGCTGGCTAGACGTATGATGATTATTAAGGAGGATTGGTACCATGATGATTAGGCTTTGCACACTATACACGACTTGCTGAAGAATGTTGGATATGACATCACAGATATGATGCATTATTGTAGTGGTTGAGCAGAAGGTAACAATAGCAGAGATGAGGGCAACAAATGTTGAGCTACAAGTACTCTCGATGAGCATGTGGAGTTGAGTTAAATTGGTTGTTGAAGAACCAAACAAAAACCATTTGTTGTGAAAACATTGTTCGTATTTGATTCCATATAGGGAAACAATCTCGATTAAAGGAGAACGAGGCGATACTATGCCAGGAATCATCACGTGCATGAAGGCCTGAAAGTACAAACGGAAAGGGTATCATGTTATTTTAGCACACGTGATGGAGAAGAAAATAAAGGAAAAGAGAATCAAGGAAAGACCGATCATATGGGACTACCTGGAAGTGTTTCCTAAGGACTTGCTTGGACTCCCACCCCAAAGACAAGTCGTGTGCTTCGTGCAACACCTCTAGCAATGTATGCTTATTGTGTTGATCGTCTGAGATGCAAGAGCTTGCTAGCCAATTGAAGGAACTCTTAGGCAAAAGATTTATACATCCAAGTTCCTCACCTTCGAGAGCTCTTGTTTTATTCATGAAGAAGAAGGATACTTCATTTTGGATATGCATCAACTATCGGGGGCTCAACAAACTCACTTTCAATAACCCATGTCCTTTTCTGAGAATTGGTGATCTATCTGATTGGCTTTAAGGAGCCTATTATTTCTCGAAGATTGATCTTCATTCGGGTTATCATCAAGCTTTGAGAGCACGATGATGATATTTGATAAATAATTTTGTTGATATATGAAGAGGATGAAGCTACCGAAAACTCAAATATTCAGCACTGGCTGTCAACTACTAAATTCTCGCAAGTGCTGAACAAACTTACGATCAGCAACTGCCAAGTTCTACCATGTGCTGAATCAGGTTGTCAACTACTAAATTCTGGCAAGTGCTGAACAAACTTACGATTAACAATTGCCAAGTTCTACCATGTGTTGTCTCAACTACTGATCAAAATATGTTGAATGATTGTCGATCAGCATATGTTGAACCACTACCGATCCACACTTAACTGATGAGCTGATGATTGAGTGTTGCTGATCTGCACTGAACTCATTAAGCCGCTGATCAAGTGTTGCACAAAACAATCTATGTCAATGGCTACGATGTTCTACATTTTGAGTACAACATAGTAATGAAGCTGCCAACTGTGATGTGCTGATTGTATGTCTTGCTATAGATTCTGAACATAGAATAGTTCATTCTTATTGTTTATATTTAATAGTAAAAAAGTCCTCATACTTGTATAGTTGTGGAGGTGTATTTTTTACCCGAACCTGAATACCGAACTCGACCTAAATCATCCTGAACCTGATTAAGGAAGAACCCCGTTCAACCAGAACCCGATTGTAAAATTTCACTGAACCTGATGTAGTCTTTAGGTTCATTAATTGAGTTGCTATTTTTGTTAATCGGGTTAAACCGAATAACCCTATTACAGGTTTAAAATTCAAAGCTCGATTTTTTCTAGGTTTCAAGTAAGTACAGCATTACAGATTTATTCATATTGTTGGGCCATATTGAAAACTTGAAGACGGCTGTAACAATTAAAACTCAAAGCTAATTTAAAGAGTGGTGCATCGGAGATTCCGAGTCGGACTTCGGCAATAACATTGGATCGGAAAGACGGAAACGGTTGTCACATTTTCACATTATTAATTGAAGGTGGTGTCTTGAAGCTTTTCTGTAATCACGTTTAAAGAAAAGGTTTGATTACTTTAAAGTTTAATTCATTCATAAATTGAAATCAAGAAGTATATGTAGTTTTATTATGCTCATATATGTAACATGTGTGTTCAGATTATAGATATTTCATACAATAATTATTTTTTAAACTTTTGATAACTATTTTATGATGCTTTAGTTTTATTTATATTTATAATGACACATATTTGATTTGTCGGGTATGTGGCAGTGGCTTGTAATCGGAGTTAGGCAATATAATACTTTCAATCGGCAATAGTGTTCACTTGTGGTTCGTTCACTATTTTAATTGATGGTGGTTTAACCGGCTTGTGGTTCAATCAAATTTCAAAGAGAAGGTTTGGTTTTTTTAAGTTTTTATCGTTCAAATGCTCAAATCTTATCCTGTATGTGTGTGCTTATTTTATTCATACGAGTGTGTATTCATAATTTATTTTTTTAACATGTGTGTTCGTAGTTTATTATTTTTTTGTGATACTTGAGTTTAAACAATAGCTAATTTTAGTGACACAGATACAATTTTTATGACACTTTAGGTTTATATAGTTTATTGTATGATAGTTTATTGTTTGTTGCTTATGAATTCATATGCTTGAATTTGATCTAATTCTTGTATGTTTTCTTTACATATGGATGTTAGAAACATATGATTCGACTGAAAAACAAAGCATTGACCTTGATGGAAATGATGATCAAATTCCACAAACAACTAAAGCAACTAAGAAGAAAACTAAAAAATACCAACCAAGATCACATGTGTGGGAGGGGGAGTTTAAAAAGTTCACTGATAAAGATGGTGTTAAAAAAGCCAATTGCATTCATTGTTCTGTGGTGTACAAGGCTGACGCCAAGCCTCAAGGTACAACCAATCTAAGCAATCATTCTAAAAATAATAGTGGGCAAGCACCAATTGATTTTCAATATGGGGATGGAAATAAAATGACCTCGTGGAAATTTGATCAAAAAGCAAATAGGAAGGCTTTATGCTATATGATTGTAACTGATGAGCTGCCACTTAGTTTTGTGGAACGAGCGGGTTTTAGGTATTTGATGAGTATATGTCAACCATCTTTTAAAGTTCCAAGTAGAACCACAATTACCAAAGACATTTACAAGTTGTTTCAAGAAGAAAAAAATGAAACTTCATGATTTTATTAAAATCAATACCAGTAGTATTTGTTTGACCACTAACACCTGGACTCTGGTCAACAATCTAGTTATATGTGTTTCACCGCTCACTTTATCGATAATGAGTTGAAACTGACCGCTCACTTTATCGTTAATGAGTGGAAACCGAGGAAAAAAGTTTTGAACTTTTTTCCTCAAGAGAATCATCATGGGGTAGACATTGAGAAAGCAGTTAAAAAATGTTTGCTAGAATGGGGGATTGAAAATGTTTTTACAATTTCAGTTGATAATGTACGTTCTAATGATGTGGCAATTGAGTTTTTGAAAAAGGTACTTCAAAATTCCAACAAGTGTCTTTTTAAAAGGGAAATGGACACATATTTGATGCGTTGCACACATTTTAAATTTGGTGTTCCAGGATGGGATAAAAAATGTTAATACGACGGTGGAAAAGCTTCGATGGGTGGTTAGGTTGATCGGGCAATCATCTAAGAGGATAGAGAAATTCCATAACTTTGCTAAGATAGTTAATGCTAATACAACAGAATACCTAGTTAGATATGTACCAACAAGATGGAACTCTACGTACCACATGCTAGAAGTTGCACAATATTATGAAAACACCTTTGAGAGATACGATCTTGAGGAGTCTGACTTTAGATCCGATCTTGGTAATGTGGGTTATGGGGTACTTAAACTTGCTGATTGGCAAAGGGTTAGAGACTCATGTCATTTTCCGAAGCCATTTTATGATATTACATAGAGGGTCTTCGGGACACTTTATATGACATTGAACTCATGCATAAAAGAGATCTACTATATTCGAAGTGTATTACATAATGCTATTGAAGGACCGTTTGAAGGGTGCAAGTCAGTTTCATAATAAGGAGACATGTAACTGGACAGTTTATGGTGATACTTAGAACAACACATGTAAACAAGAGACAGAAAGCTTAAGAACAACAAAGTTGGTTTTCAAGGATAAAGTATATTGCTCTCAAGTTCTATTACCAGTGTTACAAAGCATGAAAATAAAATACAAGAACCTGAAATACTTTATACTACATCTTACAGCCGGCCATACTTTGAAGGCCAGCTGGAAACACTAATCTAGACAACAAGATCAATGCAAAGTCAAAAGGCAGATTGCCTTTTGACATGTGACTATGACATGCCGTAGCTCACATCCTATTATAATACAAAAATGATAAAAGTACATAAAGTAGAAAGTTACAGATTCAAGACCTTAATCTACAGCTTCTTAAAGCATGGACCTTTTCACCCACTTGTGTAAAGTTGGTGAGCCTGCGGAGTGGCAGCGGAAAGTTGGTCAGCTTTTCTGAAAAGTTGTTGATCTCAGAGAGCATGTCTTCTCTGTCTTCGGAAGAAATCGGTCTACTTTCTTTGAGGCTTCGAAAGACTTTGTCTTCTAAGCTTTGAAAGACTTCATCTTGGGCTTCGGAGGAATTGGTCTTTTGGCTTCTGAAGATTTTGCACTTAGTGTAATTTCCTTGCAGTGTGCAAAACTTTTGAAGTAACTTCTACCGTGCACAAGGTGCATCCATGCAGGAGACACCTGACTGTTTTGAGTGCATCAGCCTCTTCTACAATCCTTACAAACTCCCCCTAGGCTGATGCTACTAAAACAGAGAAGTTCTTCAGCAGTTGATAGTCCTCATTAGGATCAGAAGCATTCCCTTATTCATCAGTTGATCTGGATCCTTCAGACTCTCATAGAACCTTTTCATGTCAAAGAGATCATGAAGAGTAGTTCAAGCATGTCCTGCCAGAGATAGACATTTTGACTACCTTGATCTCTGACAACATACCATCTGTCTAGATTTGCAGCAAAGGTCCAGGAGAGAATGGGACTTCCTGATGCAAGAGGCTCTACCTGAATAGAGTTGATTGGTCAGCCTCTTGTTGCACATCCTCAGGATGTTTTGATGCATCCTGAGGTGATGAGGTGGATGCCTTGGACTTTTTCTTCTTTCTTTTATCCCTTCTGATGGCCATCTTTTTCCTCACTCTATATTTCAACTGAGGAGCTTGGCCTGCAGCACCAGGTTGGCTTTATGTGCTCTCCTCAGTTAGGTCCTTATTCCCCATTTAATCAGTAAGAGGGGATTTAGAACCCTGCTGTGGGTCAGAAGATGAAGTTGGCTTAGTTGTAGCTTCAGGTTCAGGTTGTGTTTTCTCTACAACCTTCACCTCAACTTCAGGCACAGCTGGACTTGGTGGAGAATGCAAGTCCATAAGCTGATCTTCTTTGATCTTCTGCTTGATCCTCCTGATGTGCTCATCTATTGTGGATAGAGACATAGGACCAAGTCTCCTTCTAGAGAACTCACACAGCTTCAAGAAGCTCACTATCTTTAGTCTGTCATCAGACTTTTTCTCTTGGGCTCTAAAGGTGGCTCTTTTTTAGCAGCTTCCTCTTTCATTTTTCTCTTCACAGCTTTCCTTTGAGTTTGAGCCTCTTAATCAAGCTGTTTTTGATACTCAAACTCAATGTATTCAAATGAGAGGGGATTGAGAGCTGCTGCCTGATAGAGACCTGTGGCACTCAGATAAGCTATCATATTTTGCCTTTCTTGTTCCCTGCTTATCTGAGTTTCTACCTATTCAACAGCCACATACTCTTTCTCAAGACTTTTATGAACTGGAGAGAGGACGTGAGCTTTTTGTTGTTTCTTTCTTTTTCTCTTTTCTTTGATTTTGAAAAGCAATTGTGCTGCCTCAGCCTCCTTCCTCTCTTTATACAGCTCCTTGTCTACCAGTTCATCTAGTTATGCCAAGGGAAGAGAAATGATTTCATCAATTTTGTAGTTCCTAAGTCCCAGATAATTCAATCTGGCTACTCTTAACTCATCATTCTGTGTATCAGGCCTCTGAGCAGCCCTGATTGCAGCTTGCATAAAGCTTGGGACTTCACCAGTTCTTTCTCCCCTGGCCTTCCTCTTCCTCCCTCTCTTCTCCTCCTCGATCTCCTCAGAAGTCATCTTCCTTTTTCCTTTGTCAATTGTGGGCCTGTATGACTTAGGGTGGAGAGAGCTTTAGCCTGCAGATAGTTGTGATGAGCTTGAGCTCTAGCTAGAGAGAGGTTGTGATACACCTTCACTAGCAGTATGTCACTGAGGGTATTGGGTGTAGAGGGTGAGCCTGTCTTAAGGTTCACAGGTCTTCTACTGGGCCTTCAACTGAGGTTTCCCCTTCAAAGCTAATCTTAGGGTCTTCCACAATATCTTGTTGACCAACAGTTTTCCCTGCTAGCCTCTGTCTATATAAAAGTGCTCTTTGTCTGAATTCCCTCATTACCTAATCTTAGATCACCTCAGCTAACTTGCCAGCCTGTCTGTTTTGGCTTGGGTTGATGAAGGGAAGGTTAACCAAGTTCATACCATCATGGAAACTCAGGGTCTGAAAGTTGAAGAGTTCTTGCTGCCCCTGAGCCCTTGATAGCACCAATGCCATTCTTGAGGAATCCTACCACCATCCCATAATTGGATTTTCAGCTAAGTGGGATGGGCAGGCATGGACATTGGAATTTCTTCCTCAAATAGTTGTTGAAGTAAGGCCTCCACATCAGTGTGAGCCTGAGGAAGTTGTTGAGTTTGGACAACTGCAAGTGAGGGTGGTGAATCCTCATTGTCCATACTCATGACAGAACTCCCAGGTTCTGTGGTTGCAGGGACTTTCTCCCCTTTTTGGTAGCATCACCCACTTGCATCAGTGAGCTGGAGGTCAAATCCACTACTTCCACAGGTTCTTATGGACCTGGTTGAGTTTGTCTTAATGGTCTCTTAACTAACGTGCCCCTGAGATTGGTGATCTCAAGTTGCTGGTCATTGACTTACCTTGGAGACCAAAGAGGTGCAGAGGTTTTCTAATTGTTGCACCTTTAGTTTTAGACTCCCCTCATCTTCAGATGAAGAATCATGGGGGGATGAGAGAATTGGACTGATGTCTTCTCCCTCATCACCAGCATAGTATTCTTGGCTGCTGGATTTCCTCTACTCATTGACAGCTTCAAGTGAAGTGTCCATGGGCTGAGTTGCCATGGTTGAGGTCTTAATGATGTAATCACTAGCAATAGTGAGAGCTTCTTCCATATGGACCTCCTAAACTTGTTCAGGGAGATCCACCTCAGTTTGGGTTGGATGATATGGGCTAGACATGGGAGACTCATGGTGCTCACTGAATTCTATGTCTTCATCATCATAGAATTCAAGGTTTGGGATTGGTTGATTGAGATCTAGAGGCTGGGGATGGTAATTGTCCCCTGAAGGTTATTCACTAGAGTTTTGAGAATCTAAGTGAAGGCTTAAGGCTGCTTGGGTTAGGAGCTCATCAGGCTGAGCGAGGAACCTCAGCACTGATAGTATAAGAGATGGGAGTGGTTTGCTCCTCAAGAGAAGTGGGAGCTCCAGTCTCCACTTCTTCTTGCATGGGTGATAATATGGGGGCCTGCTCAAACTGATTAGCTTGAGCAGGGGTTCAACACTAGCTGGTTATTGTTGGTTGAGATAGTGGTTGGGAAACCAAAAGTGTGGGTTCAACACTAGCTGGTGCTGCTAGGTTGTCACCTTGAGCAATGAGCTCTAACATTTTTGAAACAAGGGCTGTTTCTACCCCAGAGAATCCCATAGTTGGTTTTCTTATTATTTTAAATATGCTGGGCTTTATCTGTCCCAATTTAAGAATTTTACCATTTCCCTTCAACTATGAGCCTAGTTCACAGTTGAGAATGTGCTGGATATATCTAGGGAACATGTAATACTGTAAGAAGTCCAAGTTTGAAAGCACATTTAGGTAAACAAAGTGAGAATAGCTGAACTTGACCTCCTGAACCAGTCCATGGACTATGGAGGACAGATCCTCATGAATCTGGTCCCATCCTCCATGCTTGTTGGACAAGCTGTGTATGATGACATGGAGGAGGTACTTCCACTGGGAAGAGACCTTCCCTTTGCTGAAGGTTCTTACTGAGAAGTCCCCTTCATATCCCATTTGCGCAAAGGACTGATTTACAGTAGATTTGAGAAAGGACACATCACCTTCTGCATCATCTAGCCGAAGATGGGTGTTGATGATGGACGGAGTGATGAAGAGATATTGCAGATGAAGAGATACAAGTGAAAGAGGGGGAACCGTTGAGTATATATATGAAACGGATTTGAGATAAAGTTAATGCGAAAGGATAAAGTTTGAAATCCGGATGTCAGTCCCATCTCTGAAAAAGTGCCCAGAAAGTAGTTTTCTTGAAAGTCGAAATTCTTCTGAAGGTAATTTGGCTTCAGAAGATTTTGATAAAAGCTTCCAAAGCCAATTTGTCTTCGGAAGATATTTCTAAGAGCTTTGAGAATTTTGTCTCGGAAGAAAAATACTTAGAGTATTTCTGACTTCGTACAAATAAGTACTTTCGGAAGAGAATTGTCATTTAATATCATTTAAGTACTTAAGAGAAATTTCGATTCGGAAGATATTTAGAAAATTTCTTCCCAATGTAAATTTTCATAAATATTTAGTTGATATTAAAGACATAATTTTCTTCCAAAGGTAACATAGTTTCTTCCGAAAGAAATGATGATCAAAATTTTCAAAAATGTAAGGAATATTTTCTAAAAGAATCTTCTTCCAAAACAGTTAGGGGCTTATGAAGGTGATAAAGTATACAACTAAGGACGCACAGATTTTAGAAATAATATTGAATTTAAGTTTAAGAAAAAGCTACTCAAAGTTGATTATCCCAATAGCTGATATAAGATATTTAAATCTCTGTTCATCAAAATCTTTGGTGACCAGATCAGCATATTATTCATTTGTGTGAACTTTGACTAGTCCCTTTTTCAAAATTATCTCTAATTAAATGATACATGATGTTGATGTGTTTGGTCCTTGAGTGCTGCACAGGATTCACTGTAATAGAGATAGCACTATTGTTGTCTATGTGGATGGGAGTCTCTTTGATGTTGAATCTATAGTCTAGCAACTGATTCTGAATCCAAACCACTTGAGCACAGCAGCTTGTAGCAGCAATGTATTCAGCTTCAGCAGCTGATGCAGATACACAGGATTGTTTCTTGCATTGCCAAGAGACTATCCTTCCACCAAAAAATTGACATCCCCCTGATGTAGGCTTTGCAGTCATGTTGTAGCCACCATAGTCACTATCTGTGTATGCGTAAGATTGAAGTCAAAATTCTTTAGATACCAAAGGCCTAGAGATGGAGCACCTTTGAGATATCTTAAAATTCTTTTGACAGCAACAAGGTGTGACATCCTGGGGTTTGCTTGATATCTAGCACAAACACATGTGGCAAACATGATATCTGGCCTGCTGGCAGTAAGGTACATGAGAGACGCAATCATAGCTCTGTAGAGATGCTCATCTACACACTCCCGCTTAAGGTCAGGTCCAAGGGAGTGATTTCATGCTATGGGAGTCTTTGCAACCTTGTAGTCAGTCATGCTGAATCTTAAAAGTATATCCTGAACATACTTTGACTGACTTATGAAGATGCTATTGTCAACCTGCTTCACTTGAATTCCTAAAAAGAAATTGAGTTCCCCCATGGCACTCATTGCAAATCTATTCTTCATCAGCTTCTTAAAGTTTTTGCAGAGCTTTGGATTAGTTGACCCAAAGATAATGTCATCCACATAAACTTGAACCAGCATCAAGTCATTTCCTGTTTCTTTGATGAATAGAGTTCCATCTATAGTACCCCTCCTATAGCCATTCTGACAAAGGTATTGAGATAGAGTCTCATACCACTTTCTTGGAGGTTGGTGCAACACATATAGAGCTTTATCAAGCTTGCAAACATAATCGGGATGATTTGGATCTACAAAACCTGGTGGTTGTTTGATATACACCTTTTCATCAATCACCCCATATAAAAATGCACACTTGACATCAAGTTGGTAGACCTTGAAATTCTTGGACGCAGCAAAGGCTAGGAATATTCTTACAGCTTCAAGTCTTGCTACTAGAGCAAAGACATCAGTGTAATCAATTCCTTCTTCCTAAGTATATCCTTGAACAACTAGTCTTGCCTTGTTTTTCATGACAAGTCCTCTATCATATTTCTTATTCCTGAACACCTATTTGGTTCCTATAGTAGTCTTCCCTGGTGGAAGAGGACATAGGTTCCAAACCTTCTGTCTTTTGAATTAAAGCAGTTCCTCCTGTATGGCTTCAACCCAACTTCCATCCTTTGGAGCCTCCTCAACTTTCTTTGGCTCTACTTGAGACAAGAAATAAGAGTAGAGACAAACATTTTTGTCATGGGTTTGCCCTCTTGTTCTTACACCCCAATCAATTTCACCAATGATGTTTGTGGTGGGGTGAGACTTGTGGATCCTTAGCTGAGGGATCACAACAAGTTGGTTGGAAAGATCTAAATTTGAAAAAATTTGATCCGGCAAAGTAGATTCACCCACCACATCAGCACACTTATCAAGAGAAACTTGATCCAATGAGTGTGTGACATCAATGATGTTGTCTTCTATGGAGTCAGCATCAAGAAATTCTCGATCAATGTCACCATTTCCACTTTCTTCTACATTTGGAGCTCCTTCCCTTTGGATTTGAGCCTCTGAGCTAGAATTTGAAGGCATTTTAGATTTGTTACTTGTGGATCCTGAAACATTCTCATAAGATTTGTTAAAACAGTTGGTAACTAAATCAAGATCAAATAGCCAATCAGGACCAGAACCTCTCACACAAGGAGTGTGTTCATTGAAAGTCACATTTGCTGACTCATCAACAATTTTGGTTCTGAGATTGTACACTCTATATGCCTTAGCTTGAGAAGAGTATCTAATGAAGTATCCATCATCTGATTTCTCATCAAATTTGGCTATCTGATCTCTGGTATTCAAGATGGTGCAAGGACATCCAAATGATCTGAGGAAACCAATGAAAGGTCTCCTTTTGTGCCACAGTTCTTAGAGAGTCTTACCATAAGTCTTAACTACTAAAACTCTGTTCTGCACATAGCAAGCAGTGTTCACTGCTTCTGCCCAGAAGGTGATAGGCAGTTTAGAGTCAGACAACATAGTTTTTACAGCTTCAATTAGTGTATTGTTTCTGCCCTTAGTAACACCATTTTGCTGGGGAGTCCTGGCAACACTATATTGTCTTGAAATACCCTTTTCATCACAAAATGTATCAAGGATTTGGTTCTTGAATTAAGTTCCTTGATCACATCTTATGATCTTGACCTTGTGATCAGATTGATTCTCAATCTTCAGAATGAAATTCTTCAATATCTCAGGAGTCTCATCCTTAGTTCTAAGGAAAAATACCCAAGTGAATCTTGTGAAATCATCTGTGATCACCAAATAATATGAGGTCCTTCCTAGACTCATTACACTGGTAGAGCCAAAAAGAACCAGACTCATTACAAGTGTAGGGGAGTAGTGATGGAGTTTTTTCCTTTTGGCTTGTGAGACACTTTATGCTGCTTCCCTTTAAGGCATGCAACACAATGGTCATCACTTGTAAACTCTTTCTTTGGCATTCCAGTTGCCAAATCATTTTTAATTAATTTAATCATGTTTTTAAAGTTTACATGGCACATTCTTTTATGCCAGAGAAAAGACTTATCACTATTTGCTTTAGACAGAAAGCAAGACACTTCCCCTGAAGGAGAAGTTTAATACAAGTCCATCTTGTACATATTCCCTTTCTTGGGGGCTCTGAGCAGAATATGCTCGTGAAGAATGACCACCCCGGGCTTGAGAACAATGCACTCATTCTCAGTAAAGAGCATGTTATGCTTTTGATCACAAAATTAGGATACACTCAGAAGATTGTACCCAAGCTCCTTGACAAAGTTTACCTTCTCAATGCTGAGCTTACCATTTGTGACCTTGCCCCTTCCAGTAATGTAACCTCCTGCATCTCCTCCAAAAGCAACAGGCCTTCCATCAATTTTTTCAAAGTTTTGGAGTAGAAAACCATTGCCTTTCATGTGCCTGGAGCAACCACTGTCTATGATCCACACATTCCTGTTGGTTTTTAGCTATTCCTGCACAAAAGAGATGATTAGTTACATTTGGAAACCCAAGCCTTGATGGTCTTGGGCTCATTAATATCAACAGAAGACAATGCAACAGTAATGGATCCTATGTTCAAGCTTTGAGGATCAGCAGCTGTTGTTGATGAAGAACTTTTAGTCACATGGTATTTCTTGGTCTTGCACACCGCCTTTGAAAGCTTAGACTTGACCTTCAACACTTCAGAATTTTTGACAACTTCGGAAGTTTTGGAGACTGGACCTTCGGAAGATCTTGCTTTCACTTCAGCAGACTTCGGTACTTCGGAAGCATTCTTTCTTCCGAGACCAATTTTTCTTCCAAAGGCAAGTTTTCACTTGTCTTCTTCTTCACTTTGGAACTTCCGAGAGGACAAGCTTTTCCTTTAGAAGTTGGCTTCTTCTTGATCTTTTCAGAAGCTTTCTTCTTGATCATGTGGATAGTGCTTTTAGGATTATAGATGCAATCCTTAGCCAAATGAGAAGTACTGCCACACATGACACAGTCAAACTGCACTCTTCTGGAAGCCTTCTTTTGAGAGCAAGACTGATCTTGATCACTTTCCACTTCCTTCTTCTTCTTCATAGATGAAGTGGCAAGCCTTTTAAGGAGAGACTTGCTGCTGGATGTGGACGGTTCAGGTTGTGCAGTAGTGGTACACAACAAATCAGCCTTCTTCTTGTTGTTGTTGGGTTGAGGGTGACAAGAACTAGAACCCCTGGTACTAGGATTCATAGTTGAGTCTTCAGCTTTTACCACTTCAAATCCTGTAGAGATAAACACTTGTTTCTGCTTTGAGTTGAAAGTGGCCTTGATCTCTTGAGCTTTCTTCGACTTTCTTTTTGCTCTTCTGATCAAGTTCTTCCTCTTGGACTTGGACAACCCAATAGAATTCCTCTCCTCAGGAGAATAGTGACCCTTCTTAGGTTGATCTTTTTCACTCTTCTCAGATCCATCCCTCACTATCTCCTCTTCATCCTCTTCACTCAAAGGGTCTATGAGGGGAAGCTCATCTTCACAAGTTCCACACCTTGGAGATCTTACTGATAGTAAGGAGTGTGGAGGAGCTATCTCTATAGATCCTAGTCCCTGCTTATTCTGATAATAAACTTTTGCATGCACAGATGAGGATATCATGTTCTTGAAGGTCTCTTCTTCAAGAACACATTTTTCTACCCTGGCTTTGCTGATCACAAGCTCAGCCTGGCATTCAGTTAACTTAGTGATGAGATCTTTGATTTGAGTCCTGTATTTGGTGTGTTCATGTTTGAGAGTTGAAATGGTTTTCTCTAAATCTTCTATTTTTAGTTTATACCAATTTTCAGCTGCTTTGAAATCAACTTTTAAGATATTTAAGGACTCAAGATCAGATCTTATTTCTAAGTTATAGGACCTGTATATACTAACTTTAGCAATACATTTAGGAGTGCAAAGATGTTCCAATACCTTGGCTTCATCATGATTTGCCATTAGTGCTTGGTTTGGTGAAGCATCTTCAACCTGAAAGCTCCAGTCAAAGCCTCCTTCTTCAACAGTAACAGCAGCTTGCTGCTTTGGCTTCCCATTCTGGTTGGCTCCTTCAGTGTAGTTTGGTCTGGTTTGTGCGTGGCCACCATTGGTTATGGCTGCCTTGCATTCCCTGGCAAAGTGTTCCATTTGGTTGCAGTTGAAACACTTCACCTTGTTTTTGTCCGATCCAAACTTTCCACTGGCTGCATTGCTGGGAAACTTTCTCCCTGTCCGCTTGTAGAACTTCTTGGCTCTATGAGTAAGAAGAGCCATCTGCTGGAATATCTCCATGTACTCCAGATAATCTAGATGGATACAGTCCAGATCTTTAAGGGTGAAGATAAAGCTGCCTGAACTTTCATGAGCAGACACAAAAGCATGAAAAGAGCTTGTCTCTTGGAATGGACTTCCTTGGATGTAGCTGTCCCTTGGTGTCTGAGGGAAGTTGATGAAAGGACCCTTTTGTGAGTTGTCAGGGTAGCAGAGGAGATGATGCTGTGGTTCTCTACAATCCCTTTCAAGCACATGGAGGGCTGAACTCTGCTGATTGCTGGAGATACCAGATGGATTTTGCATGTTCATCTCCATCTGGTAGCCACTGAGGATACCATACAACTCTATAAGAGTGAGAGTCTAAAGGTTCTCAGTCCTTTTGAAAACAACACAGTAGTGTGTCCATTGTCTGGAAAGAAAGGACATGAACTTCCTCACAATATCCCTATTCTCAAGAGTTACTCCAACATCCATTAGAGTATCCACAATCTCAACATACCTGAAGTACTGTTAAGTCATGGTTTCACCTATCTTATAGGTGAAATTCTCAAACTGCCACTTCGAGAGGTCCTTTTTGTTTTCTTTAGCTTCAGAGGACCCCACATACATGAGCTTCAATGCATCCCATAACTGTTTGGTAGTTTTGCACTTCTTGAAGCCCGTGTAGATGGAGTTAGGAAGAGCAGTTTGGAGGGCAGTAATGGCCTTCTGATCGATATCTATCTTCTTTCTATCTTCTTCAGAATAGTCAGCCACCTTCTTTGGAATCATGCCACCTCCTTTGGAATCATGCCACCTCCAGTAGCAGTTGAAGAGGTGCATGGAATGTAAGGTCCTGAGACAACAAATTCCCACATCCTTGAGTCTTGTGACTTGATGAAGCCTTCCATTCTTTGACACCAAGTATCAAATTCTTCAGGAGTGATCAGTGGGGACTTGGTCATAGTGCCAGTTTCCATATCAGCCTTTGAAAGAGCTGCTATTTGAGTTGTTAAGTGTTTTGTGAAAAACTGAGAGATCTAAGATGGTGAGATCTTACAATCAAGAGCCTGGAAAGCTCTGATACCAATTGCAGGACCGTTTGAAGGGTGCAAGTCAGTTTCACATTAAGGAGAGACTTAGAACACTTAACAGATCAAATAGGGAACTGGACAGTTTATGGTGATACTTAGAACAACACAAGTAATCAAGAGACATAAAGCTTAATGCAGGATCGCTAGAAGGTGTGCAACTCAGTTTTTCACAATGAGGAGAGACCTAGAACACTTAACAGATCAAATAGGGAACTGGTAGGATAAGATGATACTGGAATAACACAAGTAAACAAGAGACAGAAAGCTTAAGAACAAAATAATTGGTTTCCAAGGAAGATGTATATTGCTCTCAAGTTCTATTACAAGTGTTACAAAGAATACATGATAAAATACAAGAACCCGAGATACTTTATACTACCTCCTACGGCCATACTTTGAAAGCCAGCTGGAATCACTAATCTAGACAACAAGATCAATGAAAAGTCAAAAGGCAGATTGCCTTTTGACATGTGACTACGACATGCCATAACTCACATCCTATTGAAATACAAAAAGGATAAAAGTACATAAAGTAGAAAGTTACACACTCAAGACCTTAATCTATAGCTTCCTAAAGCATGGACCTTTTCACCAACTTGTGTAAAGTTAGTGAGCCTGCAGAGTGGCAGCGGAAAGTTGGTCAGCTTTTCTGAAAAGTTGTTGATCACAAAGAGCATGTCTTCTCTGTCTTCGGAAGAAATCAGTCTTCTATCTTTAAGGCTTCTGAAGACTTTGTCTTCTAAGCTTCGGAAGACTTCATCTTTGGCTTCGGAAGAAATGTTCTTTTGGCTTCGGAAGATTTTACACTTGTGTAATTTTCTTGTTGAGTGTAAAACTTCCGAAGTAACTTCTACCATGCACAATGTGCATGCATGCAGGAGATACCCTGACTGTTTTGAGTGCATCAGCCTCTTCTATAATCCTTACACTTAAGAACAACAAAGTTGGTTTTCCAGGATAATGTATATTGCTCTCAAGTTCTATTACCAGTGTTATAAAGCATGGAAATAAAATACAAGAACCTGAAATACTTTATACTACATCCTACAGCCGACCATACTTTGATGGCCAGCTGGAAACACTAATCTAGACAACATGATCAATGCAAAGTTAAAAGGCAGATTGCCTTTTGACATGTGACTATGACATGCCATAGCTCACATCCTATTGTAATACAAAAAGGATAGAAGTACATAAAGTAGAAAGTTACAGACTCAAGACCTTAATCTACAGCTTCCTAAAGCATGGACCATTTAACCAACTTGTGTAAAGTTGGAGAGCCTGCAGAGTGGCAGCAAAAAGTTGGTCAGCTTTTCTGAAAAGTTGTTGATCTCAGAGAGCATGTCTTCTCTGTCTTCAGAAGAAATCAGTCTACTTTCTTTGAGGCTTCGGAAGACTTTGTCTTCTAAGCTTCAGAAGACTTCATCTTAGGCTTCGGAAGAATTGGTCTATTGGCTTTGGAAGATTTTTCACTTAGTGTAATTTCCTTACACTGTGCAAAACTTCCAATGTAACTTCTTCAATGCATAAGGTGCATCCATGCAGGAGACACCTTGACTATTTTGAGTGCATCAGCCTCTTCTGTAATCCTTACAGCTATTAAGACTCCCGGTCTTTGTCAAATTGCATTGGCAATGTAGCCAAAGTTTGATAAATATTTTGGCGACATACTAAAAATGAATTTTTTACTATACTTTGCTTTGATTCTAGACCCGCGAAATAAAGTAATGTATTTTAGTATACTATTAGTTGAGAGCTATGGGAAAGATGTGGCAGAGAAAAATATGAAAATCATTATGGAATCTATGTATGAGTTATACAATGATTATATTAGAATTCATTCAAAAAGTTCTAGTACTATCAAGTCTTCAACATCGTCGGTATTTGGGAAACACCAAACCATAGAATATATTGCATGAAAACCGCACTTTAGAAAAAAACTAAGAGATCAAATGAATACACAAAGAATTGAATCTGTTGGTGAGTGAGATACATTTTTGAAAAAAAGTTTTGAAGAGGATTATGATATCTTCAATGTTTTAGAATGGTGAAAAGTTAATAGCCGGAGATTTCCGATTCTATCCTTATTGGCTAAAGACTTATTTGCCATTCCTGTTCAACTGTGGCTTCTGAATCAGTTTTTAGCACATGTGGGAGGGTTTTGGGCTCATTTTGGAGCTCTTTGACTCCTAAAATTGATGAAAGTCTAATCTGCACCCAATAAAAGCTTCTGCAAAGTCTTTGACAGTCTCATGAAGTCAAAGTTTGAGATGAGTTCAATGCAAGAACTCACTTTTTTTTCTAGGGCTGCAAGTGAAACAAACCTCTGATGCCATTTTTAAAAGTCAATCTAAGTATGTCAGGACATCTTAGTGAGATTTCAAGCTACTGATGCTAAGGCTGCTAAAACCCCTATGTTTAATACAAGTTTATTAACTCTTGATCTTGAGGGGGAAACAATTGATCAACATTAGTACCGAGCCATCATTGGATCTCTGACGTATGTCACAGCCACTAGACCATATATCATTTTTGCCACATGCTTGTTGTGCTCAAGATTCCAAGTTGCTCCAAAAGGTCACACCTGATGGCTACCAATAGAATTCTGAAGTATCTCAAAGGGGAACCCAAGTTGGGATTATGTTACCCTAAGAGTGCTGACTTCAATCTCTATAGATATACTGATAGTGTCTATGGATGATGTAACATCAACAGAAGTCCACCTCTAGGGGGAAGATTGGTTTCATGGCAATATAAGACGCAAACCTATGTGTCTACATCAACTACTGAAGAAGAGTACATTGCTGCTTCAAGTTGTTGTTCTCAGGTGCTATGGATTCAAACTCAACTTATAGATTACGGAGTAACTTTCATGAATACTCAAATTCATATTAACAACAGTGCCATCTCAATCACCAACAATCCAGTTTAGCATTCAAGGTCAAAACACAATGATATTAGGTATCATTTATTTAGAGATTATCTAGAAAAAAATATCATTAAATTAAAGAAGGTTTATATAAATAAATAATATGGAGACTCTTCACAAAGGCTTTTGATGAAACAAGGTTTAAATATCTTGTATTTGCTATTGGGATGATGAACTTTGAATAATTAAATGATTTATATAATGAAATCTGGTAAAATTTGTGAAAAATGCTTTGTTTGTAACAAAAATGGGTAGAACGCGGTATCAGCCAATTATTGCCATTCGGTAGATAAGACCAATTTGGCCGATAAGAAGGTTTCGACACTTGTCTTTCAAAAGATCCGGTAGTACCCATTTTTTTCTACCGATAAGTAGTGGCTCCGTAGTTTTTATTTGAAAAGACCATCCCATCATCACCTAACAAAAAGGGGAAGATAAGCCCAAAGAAGCTGAAGACATCCTTCACAGCCAATCTTATTCACTTGCAAATGGACTGAAAACTATGAGCCTCTATCTGAAGCTGAAGTCAAAATGAATGAGCTTCTAAATAGGTATGGCTATGACAGCTCGGAAGAGAAAGAAATGGAAGTAAGAAGGGTGATGAAGAGGATGAACCAAAAGGTTCAATATTGGAAGAGAATAATGGCTGCAATGAAAAGATATGGCAGTTCTTCCTTGCTCTCTCTCAAAAGAAAACGAACAGATGAAGAATCATCAAAGAGAGAGCTTGTTCTAAGACTTGAAGCCTTTCCCAAGGCCTATAATGAAGAAGAAGCACCACTACTAAGAGTGCTATTGGAAGCTGTAGAAGAGCTGAAGAAATCAGCTGCCGTTGACGCAACCGCGAAAGTGCCCGACAAAAGGCTTCTTTAGAAGACGAATCCTCACAAGGATGGTGGTTTACATAAGAAGCACCTAGACCACAGAAGATGACATGAAAAGGCATGGAGTTTCTCTTGAAGCTTAACCAGCCCAACTCCATAAGCAACATAAGGACACACCTGAGTCTGAACTCAAAAAATTAGATGAAGTGATATTTGGTCGACCAGATGTTGAAGCTAAAACCACAGTTAAGTCTTAGGTGAATGTGAAAACAGATGGCCTAAAAGTCACTGAGGATGCTAAGAGAGCTAAGACTACTGCTGATGACCCCAAGTCAGCTGGTGAGGCATCTGGTGTAACTACTAGATCTTCAGCAATCAGACCTACTGAAAGTTCTACTTTCGACAAAGGTAAGTGACGTATGACTGTTGAAGGTGGAGCTGTTCCCACATAAGGTTCATGAAAAATTATAGAACTGAAGGGAGGCAGAGCTCAAGAATCTTTTGTTAAGAAGAACATCATTACCTTAATCATAAGTGCAAGGAAATCATAGATCCAAGAACTACAATAAGAGGAATCACCTTGGTGGAGAACACATCAGAACAACACCAGCAGCTCCATATAAACCAATAGCCAAAGTTGTTAAAAGAGTGCCATCTAAGTAATCTAGGCCAACTGCTGAAAGCTTGTTAGACTACCACAAGCTAATTGAAGGATAATGCCTATAATAATCAATCAAAAATGTTCTAACATCCAAAAAACCATATACTAACATACAAACATAAATAACATTTAAGCCAAACATTAATTATTGCTTTGATTTCTTTTACTATCTGGTAGATAAAGAAATTTTGCAAGTGTTTCAGCGAATGAAGACTTGCCCACAACGGAAGCATTAAGCAATTATAGGGGATGAAGTACGAAGAACTGTCCAAGTAAATACAATGGATGAACAAGTCCACAACTGATGAACTAGTCCATAGTGGATGTCCACATCCACAATGGATGAATAACATCAAAGCAAACATCAAGTGTTCACAGCGGACAAGAAAGTGTTTACATCAGATAAACATCGATCAATAGTTGACAACTCATACTCTCATCCACAACGAACAGCCAAATATCCATAGTAGACATGACATTATCCACAAGGGACAACATTTAGACTTAGGATTATATGTAATTTATTTTTACATAAGGCTACTTTTGTAATTGTACATAGTATGTGCGTAGGTTATAAATATCCTTGTACCCTAATGCTTTGTAAGCTTTTTGAACAGATTATCAATCAAACAGGCATTCATCATTTCATAGCATTCAATCACCAACGATCTCTAGCCATCATAAACAAATCACACAAACACACAATAGAGATCATATCATACATCATCGGTTTCCACACCATGTTGTTTGAGTATTGATTCATTTGTTGAGAGATTGCAAAAGGTCCTTGGATTATCAACCCTTTTCAAAAACAGGATGAATCCATCAATTGGTATTAGAGCATGGGCTCAAATCATACACTGATTTTTGTTCCTCACAATCAATACAAAGATCTCTACTGTTCATTAGCTTCAAAACCATACATATCGAGCATAAAACCACGCATGAACACTCTTCTATAACATTCATCCATCAAAAGTTTAAAAACATTACCTAATAGGCTCTTTTGATTCGTTTTGAAGAAGAATTTGTGTTATTGTTGGTAACAAAGCTCCCAAAATCATTCACAAATTGTTTTTAAATAGAATCATCACAAAAATCACAAAACTAAATCGGTTTTTAAGAGCTTTTTTGATAAAACATTACACGGGAACTGTTATATCGATTTTCATCATATAAACACTTTTTTGGTTGATTTCAATTCATACATTGTGTCTAAACATTATTTTTCGAGTTGTTCTATACTCAAATCAGTCACAAATCCTCATCAAAATAACAAACTCGTTTGTTGTTCATTCAAGTTGCTCGGCCGCAACTGTTCTAGGTTAAAACCCTAGTTTATCATCATATTCAAATCTTCAAAATCTCTGGTGATTTTGTTGACTTAATCACTAAAACAAGTTAAGAAACCGTTCTTCATTTGAATTTTCTAAAAAACCATTAAGTTTTACTTTTTGATCTTTTAAAGGCACATTTATTATGATTTTATCGTTTGTAGGGTTTTGACTTTGTTGACCAGAATTAAAAAGGGTGTTGACTCTCATGGAAGATTCCCTACCATTAGAGTGCGCGACAAACATTACGTAGGAAGTAACAACTTAAATTCAATTTGATTAAATTTCCTTTATTGGGTAATTAAAAGTCATTTAAAATCAAAGAAATCCTAGTGATTAATTGTACTTGGACAAATAATCAATAAAAATATTTTAGCACCGAGCTGAATATTCAAATAATTTAACTTAAACCATTAAGTTAAATCATTAGCAAACATGTCAAAGAATGTATCTAGATCTAACAATGGCCTTAAACCACCAGGGTTGAAGAAGAAGGCAGACTTCAAATAACTGAAGATTATGTTTAGAAATTGGTTTATCTTCCACCTGACCTATGGACTTCAATAACTAAGGAACCATACATTCAAGTGACTTTGGGTCCTAACCGTAACATACAGAATCTAGTAAGCTTGAAAAGAGTAGCTGGTGATTACTTGAAAAAAGCCAAGACTAATATAAAAGCATACGATATCTTGGCCATGACTCTACCTTTTGAGATCTTGACCAGGGTAGAAAACTTTAAAACAACACATGAACTCTAGAATGTTATTCACACCAATACTTGAACTGGAAGCTTTATCACTACATGCTTCCTATGAAGCAACACCCCAAAGCAAAAACACCACTCAAATTGACATATCTTACTTCACAGCACTAGAATCACCCAAGCAAAAACAAAAGTCTAAAAAGACGGCTGTCCATGCTTTCTATGAAGCAACACCCCAGGATAAACAACAAGACCAACATGAAGCAAGTTCAAATAGAAGAAGATTGTATCTTTTTGAAAACTTCTCATCGAAAGAACACATACATGTTGATATTAATACAGTTTCAGCATCAACCCCTAAAACTTATTTATTATAAAAAGTATCAGAAGATGTTTCCCAATTATGGCATAGAAGATTGGGACACTCTAATTTAACATAATAAATCAATTGGTTAAAGGTTATCTAGTAACAGGTGTACCTCAAAAGGAATTTTTCTGTGTAGACCATTACATTGAATGTCTAAAAGACAAACAACATAGAGTGTCTCATCGTTCTAAATTGGTAAACTCTAATCAATTACCACTCAAATTGCTTCACATGGACCTATTTAGACCAACAAAAATTTCAAGCATAGGTAAGAAGCAATAATGTCTAGTGATAGTAGATGATTACTCCGATTTACATGGGCATTCTTTCAGCTTCAAAAGTCAAAAACACTAGAAATCATCAAATCATTTATCAGATTGAAACAACCTGGGCACACAAACATCATCCATTAGAAAACATCATAGGTGACCTCAATGTTAGATTGACAAGGAGTCAATCTGATGCAGCAAACATATGTTTGTTCTCTTATTTTCTAGCCCTCACTGTTCCAAAGAACATCATATAAGTAGTAAAGGACAATAGTTAGATAGAAGCAATACAAGAAGAACTTCAACAATTTAGAAAGCAAGAGTTGTGTCAGCTTGTTGATCTTCTTGAAGGACGTTATGCAATTAGAACTGGAAGGCTTTGTCGAAACAAAGCAGATGATAGAGGAATTGTCATAAGAAACAAAGCAATACTTATTTCCCAAGTATATACTCTAAAGGAAGGCATTGACTATGATGATGTCTTTGCTCTTGTAGCTAGATTGGAAGCCATTCTAGTGTTTCTTGCATATGCTTCTTACAAGAAATTCACTGTGTTCCAAATGGATGAAAATTGTGCATTCTTATATGGTAAGAAAGACGAAGAAGAGTTTGTTGCTCAACCACTATGGTTTGAAGACCCGAATTCCTTCATAGAGTATATAAGTTAGATAAAGCTCTGTATGGTCTTCACCAAGCACCCATGAAGTGGTATGAAACTTTATCAAAGTTTCTACTATAAAATGGTTACACAAGAGGGAAGATTGATCAAACATTATTCTTGAAGAAGCAAGGACAAGACTTGTTAGTAGTTCAAGTCTATGTGGATGACATCATTTTGGATCCACAAAAATCCAACTTTGAAGAGACTTTGAAACCCTTATGCAAACCAAATTCCAAAAGAGTTTAATGTGAGAACTCACATTCTTTCTTGGAATTCAAGTACAACAATCACCAGAAGGGATTTTCATAAATCAAAGCAAATCTGTCAATCAGATCTTGAAGAAGTAAAACATGGCTGATTGCACATTCAGTAAATCACCATTTGTAACAGGCTTAAATTTTGCACAATATCAAGAAGGAAGATCAGTAGATTAGAAGCTATATAGATTTATGATTGGCTTTGTGATGTACCTAACTACAAGCAGACTAGACATCATGTATGTAGTATGTATGTGTGCAAGATATCAAGCAGGCCCAAAAGAGTCACACATCAATACAGTGAAGAAAATCTTCTAATATCTAAAAGGCAAACCAACTCTTGGTCTTTGGTATCCAAAAGATGGTGACTTCTCACTGTATGCTTACACTAATAGTGATTATGGCTAGTGTAAGCACAACAGGAAATCAACCAAAGGAGGATGTCAGTTTCTTGGATCAAGATTAAACTTCTGATAATACAAGAAGCATATAAATGTGTTTGTGTCAACAGTTGAATCAGAATACATAGCTGCTTTTGGTTGTCGTTCTCAAGTGCTTTAGATTTGTAGGACTGACAAAGGGGGTCAATACAACAGTCTAATAAGGTGGAGAGACTTAGAACACTTACGGGATCAAATAGAGAATAAGTTAGGATGAAACACTAAACACAAGTAAAAGAACAATTACAAGAACACTCAAATATGGTTTTCAAGAATGTTGTATATTGCTCTTAGGTTCTTACAAGTGTTACCAAACTTACCTAAACATACAAGTACTTAAGATACTTTATACTACATCTTACAGCCGGCCATACTTTGATGGTTAGTTGGAAACACTAATCTAGGCAACAAAATCAATATAGAGTCAAAAGTCAGATTACCTTTTCACACTATGACATGCCATAGCTTACATACTAATGTATTACAAAAAGAATAAAGTTACAAGACTACAAAGCTACAGACAAAAGACCTTAATCTACAGTTTAACAAAAGTAAGGATTTTCACCAACTCATATAAGTTGGTGAGTCTTCAGAAGTGGTAGCGGAAAGTTGTTCAGCTTTTGTCAAAAGGTGATTCAGAAAAAGCATGTCTTCTTTTTCTTTGGAAGAAATCAGTCTTTGGCTTCAGAAGACTTTGTCTTTGAAGCTTCGAAAGACTTCATCTTTGGCTTTTGAAGATTTGGTCTTTTCGCTTCGAAAGATTTGATACTTAGCATAATTCACTGAGTTATAGCAAATCTTCTGAAGTACTTTCTTAGTACTTCACATGTGCATGCTGAGAGTTTTTGAGTTGTTCTTTGGTTGCATGAGCCTCTAAGTGTGATCCTTAAAAACTCCTCCTAGGCTGATGCTACCAAAACTAAAGAGACCTTTGAGCCTTGATGTTCATCTATTGATGGTCCTTATTAGAATCAAAACCATTCCTTTCATGCTCAGTTGGTCAGGATTCCTCAAACTCTTAAAGTATCTCCTCATGTCATAAAGATAATGAAGAGGGAGATCAAGAATGTTTTGCCAAAAGTACATGTCTTCACCTCCTTGATCTCGAGTGACATACCTTTTGTCTGGGTTTTTAGCAAACACCCAAGACAAGATGGGTCTCTTAGTAGCAAGAGGCTCTACTATAAGTGGACATTGTTGACCAGCCTCTTCTTGAGCACCCTCAGGATGTTCTGACGCAACCTGAGGTGCAAAGGTGGATGCCTTGGGCTTCTTCTTCTTCTTTTTCTCCCTTCCAATGGCCATCCTTTCCCTCTTTCTGTATTTTAACTAAGACTGGCCTGCAGTACCAAATTGTTCTTGTTTGTCTTCCTCGGTTGGGTCCTTGTCCTTTACTGATTCAGAAGTAAAAGTATCAGGACTCTGTTGTGTATTAGAATATGATGTTGGCTGTGATGCAGTTCTAGGTCCAGGTTGTTTCATCTCTTGTGGTTCATCCTTGAATTCAATTTCAAGTGTAGCCTGACTTGGTGCAGAATGCAAGTCAACAAGCTCACCCCTTTTGATCTTCTGCTTGATCACACTAATGTGCTTATCCATAGTGGATAGAGACATTAGACCAAGTCTCCTTCCGGAGAATCCATACAGCTTAAAAAAGCTCACCATCTTTTGTTTATCAGCAGACTTCTTAAAACTCGCTCTGATGGTGGCTCTTTACTTTGCTGCCACTTCCCTCATCTTCCCCTTAGCAGCTTTATGCTCTTTTAGTGCTTCTTGCTCAAGCTGCTTGAGGTATTCAAACTCAAGTAGGTTATCATGTTTTGCATGTCTTGTTCCCTTCCTACCTGAGTTTGTTGCTCAGTAGCTACAGCCTCTGCCTCAGGACTTTCCTAAACTAGGGAGAGAGTAGGAGCTTTGTAGAGTCTTTACCTTCTCTTTTTTTCCTTATTTTTGAGGAACAAAACGACGTCCTTAGCCTTCTTTCTCTCCTTTGACAACTGATTATCTGCCCGTTCATTCAGTTCTTCTATAGGAAAAAAGATGAGTTCATTAATGTTGTAATTCCTTTTGCCCAGATAGTTTAATCTGGCTGTGCTTAACTTCTCATCATGAGTACTTGGACTGGGGGCAGCCCTGATTGCAGCTTCCATGAAGCCAGGCGTCTCACTTGACCTCTCTCCCCTTATCTTCCTCTTCCTCTCTCTCTACTCCTCCTCAATCCCCTTAGAGGTCATTTTCCTCTTCCCTTTATCACTCACATGCCTGTGTGACTTAGGGTGGAAAGAGCTTTGGCCTTCATTGCTTTGTACTGCACTTGAGCTCTTGCAAGAGAGTGGTTGTGAGACACCTTCACTAGCTAGTGCCTCACTGAGGGTAATGGGTGCTGAAGCAGTTCCTGTCTCAAAGTTCAAAGGTTCAACTACTAGCCTTCCAAGGTTTCCCAATCAAAGCTAATCTTAGGGTCCACCTCAACATCTAGTTGACCAACAATCTTACCTGCTAGCCTTTGTCTTTATATCTTGGTTCTCCTTTTGAACTCTTCAACCACCCTGTCTTGAATCCTATCAGTTGACCTTGCAGCTTGCCTGCTTGGACTTGGGTTGGCAAGTGGGAGGTCAACTAGATAGGTGATCTCATAGTAACTCAGGTTGTAGAAGTTCAAGATTTCCTGTTGTCCCTGAGACCTAGAGATTACAAGGGCTCTCCTTTCAGCATCATACCTTCATTCCACTATTGGATTTTTAGTTGGGTGAGATGGATTAGGCATTGCCCTTGGTATACCCTCCTCAAACAAGTTTTGAATGAGTGAGTCCACATCAATGTGGACCTGAGGAGGTTGTTAAGTATGGACAACTACAAGTGAGGGTGGTGCGCCTTTATGTCCATACTCTAGGAAGAACTCCTAGGTTTTGTGATTGCATGTAGGACTTTCTCCCCCTTTTTGGTAGCATCACCCTCATGCACAGGGGAGTTAAGGGTTAGATCCATCACATCCATAGTTTCTTGTGGGCCTAGTTGAGTTCTCTCGATGGATCTCCCAGCTAACTTGCCCTTGAGATTGATGATCTCAAGTTGTTGATCATTGACCCTTCTTTGTAAGGTGGCCACCTGAGACTAGACTTCTGGTGACTCACCTTTCAATCTAAATAGGTGCATGTTCTTGATAGTTTTTGCACCTTTAGGTGCAAACTCCCCTCATCTTCATTAGAAGAATCATAGGGGGATGAGAAAACAAGACCAAAGTCTTCTTCCTTATCACAAGCATGGTGTTCTTGGATGCTAGATTTCCCCTGCACCATGATAGCTTTAAGAGAAGTGTCAATGGGTTGGGTTGCCATGGTTGAGGTCTTAATGATGTAATCACTTGTAGAAGTGAGAGCCTCTTCCATGTGGACTTCTTGAACAGATTCATGGAGGTCCACCTTAGTTTGGGTTGGATGATGTGGGTTGGATATGGGTGAGTTAGGAGCACTCATGTCTTCTTGAGCAGGGGTAGAGAAGAGAGACTCATGGTAATCACTGAAGCCCATATCTTCATCATCATATAATTCAAGGTTTGGGATTGGTTGGTTGACATATAAAGGTTGGGGATAGTAACTGCACCTCGAAGGTTGATCACTAAAGTTTTGAGACTCAAAATGAAGGCTTAAAGTTGGTGTAGTGAGCTCATCGGGCTAAGCATGAGGAACCTCAACACTGATCAAAGAAATGTTGGGAGTGGTCTGCTCCTTAAAAGAAGTGGTAGCTATAGTGTCCACTTTTTCCTGCATGGGTGAGCGTATGAGGGCTTGCACATCCTGAGTAGTTTGTGCAGGGGTTTGTTTGGATCTTCCTGAGCAGGTGAGGGTAATTTGTGGATGTGTGGGTGGTGTAGATGTAGAAGGTGTTGGTTCAACATTGGCTTGTGTTGCCAAGTTGTCAGCTTGAGCAATTAGCTCTAACATTTTTAGGACTAGGGCTATTTCTACTCCTGAGAAGCCAGCATTGGACTTTCTCATTATAGGTTCAGGTTAAGGAAAGATCAATGCAATAGTTTCACAAGTGTGGGAGAGATAACATGCAAACACTTAAAAGATCAACTAGAGAACCGATTATAAGAGACAAAGAACTAAAGGAAAGAACACAAACAAGAACAAAGTAGTTGGTTTTCAAGAATGTTGTATATTCCTCTCAAGTTTTCAACCACAGTTACAAGGCTTAGTACCTAAGGACTGATACATGAGATAATTTATTACATGCTACAGCCGGCCATACTTTGAAAGCCAGCTGGAATACTAATCTAGACAACAAGATCAATTTAAAGCCAAAAGGCATATTACCTTTGGACATGTGACTATGACATGCCATAGCTCACATCTTTATCTAATACTAAAAGATAAAATAGTACAAAGTAGAAAGTTACACATAAAGACCATAATCTACAGTTTGACAAAATTATAGAATTATCACCACCTTGTATAAGTTGTTGAGTTTTCAGAGGTGGCTGTGAAAAGTGGTTCAGTTTTGTCAAAAGTATGTCAGAGAAAGCATGTCTTCTCTATATTCGGAAGAAATCAGTCTCTTGGCTTCGGAAGACTTTGTATGTGATGCTTCGGAAGACTTCATCTTTGGCTTCGGAAGACTTCATCTTTGGCTTCGGAAGAAATGGTCTTTGGCTTTGGAAGATTTGACACTTAGAGAATTTCTTAGTGACTATGTCAAGTCTTCCAAATTAACTTCCTTATACTTCAGAATGCATGCTGAGAGTTCTTTGGTGAGCATCAGCATTTGATATAACTCCTACAAACTCCCCCTATGCTGATGATACCCAAAACAATGGAGAAGATTTGACTCTTGATATTCACTTGCTTACCGTCATCATTAGAATCAGGAACATTCCTTTTCTCATCTGTTGATCCGGATTCTTCAGACTATTAAATTACCTTCCCATGTCCAAGAGATCATGCAGAGGAAGAGTAAGCATGTTTTGTAGGAAGTATATGTTTTGACTTCCTTGATCTCTTGTGGCATACCGTGTATCTAGATTTGTTGAAAATGTCCATAACATAATGGGTCTTTCAATAGCAGGAGGCTCTATGTGAAGTGCAGTTAGTAGAGCAACCTCTTCTGGTTCACCATCAGGATGTTCTGACTCATCCTGAGGTGTAGAGGTGGATGCCTTGGACTTCATCTTTTTTCTTTTGTCTCTTCTAATGGCTATCCTCTTCCTTTTTCTGAATTTTAACTGAGGAGAGTGGTATGCAGCACTAGATTTTCTTTCTGTATTCTCCTCAATTGGATCCCTTTCCTCTATATGTTCAGAAGGAGAAGGTTCATGACCCTGCTGTGGGTCAGAATATGAAGTTGGCTTATATGTTGCTTCAGGATCAGGTTGTGTTTTCTTTTGAGGTTCAACCTTCACCTCAACTTCAGGTGCAGCTTGACTTGTTAGAGAATACAAGTCAACCAGCTAACCTTCTTTGACATTTTGCTTGATCCTTTTGATATGCTCATCCATGGTGGATAGAGACATAAGACCAAGTCTCCTTCCGAAGAACCCGTACAGCTTGAAGAAAATCACAATCTTTTGTCTGTCAACAGACTTCTTTTCTATTGCTTTGATGGTGGCTCTTGATTTAGTAGCCTCTTCTTTAATTTTCCTCTGTGTAGCTTTTCTCTTGGTTTGAGCTTCCTCTTCCAGTTGTCTTTGATACTCAAACTCAATGTATTCAGTGAAAGAGGGTGAATTGCTGCTGCCTGATAAAGACTTGTGGCACCTAGATAGGCTATCATCTTCTGTCTTTCTTGTTATTTGCCTACTTGAGTTTCATCTTCTTCCATAGCTATAGTCTCTTTCTTAGGACTTTCTTTAATTGGAGAGAGGACAGGAGCTTTGTAAAGTTTCATTCTTTTTCTTTCTTCTTTAATATTGACGAGCAATTATGCAGGCTCAGCCTCCTTCCTCTCTTTTGACTACTCTGTGTCAGCCAATTCATTTAACTCATCCGAGGGGGGAGAGATGAGTTCATCAATGTAATAGTTTCTTAACCACAAATAGTTCAATATGAATGCCCTTAACTCGTCACCTTGAGTATTTAGCCTTTGGGCAGCCCTGATTGCAGCTTGCATGAAGCTGGGGGTTTCTTTTGTTTTCTCTCCCCTCGCCTTCCTCTTCCTCTTCCTTTTCTCCTTCCAATCTCCTCAAGAGTCATTTTTCTTTTTCCTTTGTCAATGGTTGGCTTCTATGACTGAAAGTGGAGAGTGCTTTGGTGTTCTTAAACTTGTGATGAACTTGAGCTCTGGCCAGGGAGTGGTTGTGATACACTTTCACAAACAGGTGTTTCACTAATGGTACTGGGTGCAAAAGTTGATCCTTTATCAAGGTTCAAAAGGTCCACCACTAGGCCTTCAACCAAGGTTTCCCTTTCGATGCTAACTTTAGGGTCTGCCTCAGTATCCAGTTGAGCAACAGTTTTCCGTGCTAGCCTCTGTCTATGTAAGCTTGATCTTCTTCTAAATTCCTGCAGCACCCATTCTTGAATTCTCTTAGCTAATTTTCCAGCTTGCCTGTTTTGTCTTGGATTGACAAGAGGTAGATCAACTAGAGAGAAACTATCATAGAATCTCAGTGTCTGATAGTTGAATACTTCTTACTACCCTTGAGACATATAAAGTACCAAGGCCTTTCTTGCAGACATGGCCCTTGGAATTCATTCCTCAAATAGATCTTACAGTTAGGCTTCCACGTCAGTGTGAGCCTAAGGAAGTTGCTGAGTCTAGACAACTGCAAGTGAGGGTGGTAAATACTCATTGTCCATACTCTGGATAGATATCCCAGGTTTTGTGGTTGTAGTGACTTTCTCCCTCTTTTTGGTATTATCTCCCACTTGCATAGGTGAGCTGGAGGTTAAGTCCATCATTTTTTCAGGTTTTTGTGGTCTTGGTTGAGTTTGTCTTGTAGGTCTTTCAGCCAACTTTTCCTTGAGATCGGTGAGCTCAAGTTGCTAATCTAACACTTGCCTTTGAAGGGTTGTCACCTAAGATACCATATGACTCACCTTTGAAACTAATAGGTGCATAAGTGTGATAGTTTTTGCACCTTTAGTGGCAGACTTCCCTCATCTTCAGAAGAAGAACATGGGGATTTGAGAGAACATGACCTGAGTCAGTTTCCTCACCACTAGGGATTGTTTCTTGTCTCCTGGATTTCTTCTGCTCCAAGACAGCTTCATGAGAAGTGTAAAGGGGCTGAGTTGCCATGGTCGAGGTCTTGAGGAAGTAATCACTTTTAAAACTGAGAGCCTCTTCCATATGGACTTCTTGAACTTGTTAAGAAGAGTCCACCTCAGTAGGGGGTGAATGATGTGGTCTAGAAATGAGTGTTTCAGGAGCATTCATCTCTCTTTGAGTAGGGGAGGGAAAGAGAGACTCATGGTTCTCACTGAAATCCAGATCCTCATCATTATAAAAAGCAAGGTCAAGCATTGGTTGGTTTAGATATAAAGGTTGGAGATGGTAACTTTCCTCTTAAGGTGGTTCACTAGAGTTTTGAAACTTAGAGTGAAGCCTTTCTGGTTGAGCAATGAGCTTATTTTGCTGGACTTGAGAAACCTCGGCACCGATCAAAGAAGTAATGGGAGTGGTTTGCTCCTCAAGAGAAGTGGGAGCTCTTTTTTCCACTTCTTCCTTCATGGGTGAGTATCGTTTGGATTTTCTTTGGTAGGTGATGGTGATTGGAGGATGTGAGGGTGAGGCAGAGGTTTCAGGTATGGGTTCAACACTGACTAGTGTTGTCAGGTTGTTACTTAAATAAGTGAGCTCTAACATTTTTGGGACTATACCTACTTCTACCCTTGAGAAACCAATAGTGGGTTTTCTCATGATTTTAAGATGTCGGGCTTCATCTATCCCTGTTTAAGAGTGTTACCTGTTCCCTCAACTGTGAGCCCAGTTCACAATTGAGAATGTGCTAGACATATCTAAGGAACATGTAATACACTATGGAGTCTGAGTTTGCAATCAGATTTCTATATACAAACTAAGAGTACCCGAACTTGACCCCGTGTACCATCCCATGGACTGTGTATGATAACTCCTCAGGGATTTGGTCCCATCCTCCATGTTTGCTGGATAAACAGTGGATAATAACATAACTGAGGTACATCCACTTGTAAGAGACCTTACCCTTCCTGAAGGTTCTGACTGTGTAGTCACCTTCATAGCCCATCTATTTGAAAGAGTGGTTGACAAATTCTTTGGGGAAGGATGTTTCACCTTCAGTGTCATCCAGCCTCAGATGATTGTTGATGGAGGCTGGGGTGATGAAAACAGTCATATCTTGCACTTGGGCCCTAAGTGCCTTCTCACCGTCCAAGATGATCTCTTGGCAGGTCCTCCAAAAGTCCAGCAGTTGATCTTCATATAGTGGAGGGTCTATGGTATGGGTGGTGAGGTATGAAGAGTGAGCAAGAAAGCGATAGACGTTTGAGAAACCATGATCTTTCTCCTATGTTAATAAAGCAACCTGATTGTGTTGCCCGTAAAGCTACATGGCAAAGTGTGACATCCGTCACCTTAATAGGTGCATTGACCATTGACTTTGACTTTTTGACTTTGACTTTTTAACTTTGACTTTTTGACTTTGACTCTTTGACTTTTTGACTTTGACTCTTTGACTTTGACTTCGTCTTAATATGATCTATGACTTGAAAGTTGACCTAATGTGGGCTTGATCTAAGTATAGTACATTGGACGCGTATAGACACGCAAAGCTCTATAATTTTGTATTATGGGCTTAACATGTGCAAGTGGGTCTTGGGCGTGGTAACAATTTACGTTCATCAATTTGGTATTAGCATGATGGTTGCGTGCTTGGCATTGGATTAAAGACTTAAAAATGTGAGAATATAAATCTTTCGATGAGAACGCAAACAAAATTCGTACATGTGAGCTTTCCTAAAACCTACTAAGCAGACATAATTTAATTTAAAAATATATAAATTAAATAAATTATATAGCATATAATAGTCCGTTGGAATCGTAATAACGCATAAAATTTAAAAACGCGAAAGTTGGACGGCGCACGGATCGGGACGAGACGTAATTGGACGAGACAAGCAACAGGCCAGGGTGGCCCACCCTTGGCCTCCCTTGGCCGAATTCTTTAAAAGGAAAGGGCTTCCCTTTGTATTTTTTTATTCTTTCATTTTGAAAACTTATTCTCCAAGTTTTCTCTTTAGAAACCCTATCCACCATCGATCTTTTCTTCCTGTTCTTCATCATCTTCATCATCTTCATCGTGAATAATCATCATCTTCCTCTTTCTTGATCAATTTTTGTTGTTCAAGCATTCATCTTGTTGAAACATCGGTCTACTACGCATTATCGGCAAGAAAGCTCGTTGTTTGATAATTTTGTTCATTGTTTCATCTTATTATTGATGATATTTATCATCTAATCACAAATCATCATCTAATAATCTCATATTCTTGGTTTTGGGCATTAGATCATGAAGAATTAGGCGTTCGGGGCGTTGATTCTTCGAAAATGGTAAAAGTCTAGTTTTTGATGTTCATATGTTCTTGGATCTATTATATTGGGTTGAAAACTTATGAGATATAGTCTTGATGAACATCTTGTGTTTATAATCTCTTATTAAAAACATTAATCTTGGCTCTTAAATTGATTGACGAGTTTGGGAATCATAACTATGAATCAATTAACTAATAATGTGAACCGAAAGATGAAAATCTAAACTAACTGTTTTGGGACTGAAAAATTGGAATGAACCAAGTGTTTGATTCATGATTTCTTCAATGAAAACATGGAATAAACGTTTTTTAAGTACTAGGGTAAATAATAATCAAATATAGGGGTCTGAGATGCAAAGAAACAAAAGTAATAATCAGGACAGTTTGCTGTCAGAAAAATATGACGTTTTGTACATATCATATCTTGGTCATAATAAGTCCAAATGGGTCGAAGTTTTTGTCTAAAAACAAGTTTAATGAGTCCTCTAACTAACTCAAGTGGTCTTGTGTTGTTTCAAAATTGTTTGGCCCTCCAAACATGGCAAACAAAACTGAAGGTCAAAACTGACGAATCTGGGCAGCAGGTTGGTCTGTGTTCGTCAAGTCATATCTTTCTCATATTTTATCCAATAGAGATGATTCTTCTTGTGGAGTTTAACTTAAAGTCTTATGTTTCAAACGGTTCTTATTACGCAATTTTTCGTTACCGTTTCGACCTCCAAACTGTCTACGCAAAACTGATGCGCGATCAGCTATACTAGCTGAAATATTTTTACTGAACTTAAATGTTAAGACTTGTGGCTAATTAACTAGAATAAGTTAAAAGTTGGGTACAAAGATGAATTCTAAGGCATTAAAGGATAAGAACATATAAGGATCATATGTCAACAAACTTGAACTAATAAATGTACGTTCCGAAACAAGAATGACATCGATATATGTTGAGGGCATGAAAACTAAAATGAATCGGAATTGGGAATTAAGGTTGGGCATTGGACTTGTTCTAGCAAATAAATCATGAATCGGACTTGGACTGACATAGACTTGTGTTGATATCTATTACTGCTATGTACTCTTATCCACATACAACTTTTATACATGTTATACACGACAAACTCTTTGTTATTTAAACCTGTGAACTCACCAACGTATGTTGACTTTTTATAGTATGTCTTTTCAGGTAACGGTGCTTGGGTAATTGGGCAGTGATTAGACAAGACCGCTCCTTCAAGAGCGTTAGACATTGGGACATTAGTTTTGGACAATTTGTTATTATTGTTGGTCTTGTAAATGTTTTGGATTGATCTTGCACTACTACAGAAATGAGCAAAACCGACCAAAATTTATGACCTGTAAAAATAGTAGCAAAATTAGCGACCGTATAATGACCAAAATCAAGTAGTTGCAAGTTTCGCGACCGAAACAAACTTGGTCGCAAAATTAGTGACCAAAACGAAATGGGTCGTAAAATTAGCGACCGAACCAAAACGGGTGGCAATATTAGCGACTGACACAAAAGGAGTCGCACAATTAGCGACCAATTTTAATTCGGTCGCAAGACGCCTGTAAATATTGTAACCGAAATTGTTTTGGTCACCAATATGGTCGTTAATTCCATTAAATAATAAAATAAAGAACTAAATTCTAGGTTGGTTGCAAAAACGGTCGCAGATACAACAACCATAATTTATTTAGTCGCAAATACATTGGTTACATTTTACAAATAATTAAAAATAAAATAAAAAATATATTGGTCGGAAAGATGGTTGCAATTATTGCTACCGAAATAGTTTTGATCATAAGCCGTCGGTTTTAAAAAACAAATAAAATATAAGTTGGTCGCAAAACGGTGGTAAATATTGCAACCAAAATATTTTGGTGACCAATATGGTCGTTAATTTTATAAAGTAAAAAAAATAAACAACTAAATTTTAAGTTGGTAGTAAAAATGGTTGTAGGTATAGCCACCATAATTTGTTCATTCGTAAATACAATAACTAGTTTTCACAAATAATTAAAAATAAAATAGACAATAAATTGATCTGAAAGGTGGTCGCAAATATAGCTACCGAAATAGTTTTGGTCGTAAGTCATCATTTTTAAAAACAAGTAAAAGGTAATTTGGTCGTAAAAACAATGATAAATATTGCAATCGAAATTGTTTGGTCATTTCTAGAAATTAAGAAAGAAATCATATAAAATTATCAAAATAACGATCACAAGTATATTGACCAAAATAAATAGCCCATAAACTTAGCTATTGAAAATGATTTTGTCAAACAGTTGCAAATTATATCAATAAAACAAGAAAATATGCTTTGATGTATAAAATAGAGACTGTTTGATAAAACAATAGCAAATGACTTATAATAGAATAATATCATAAAGTGTCTACCGTTAAATTAGAAAAACATAGATAAATAAAATGAATTCTTATATTTATGTTTAAAATAAAAAGAAAACTAAATTTTGGGGTTAATTAGGCGTTGTTAGTATCAGCAGGCAGTAATTAGTGCCAATCGGGGTCAATAATGGCCATTAGTTACAATCTAGTATAATTAATCTAAAAAATACCAAGATTAGAGTGAATATTGTTTATTGATCAAATAAGGATAGTTTGGGCTAATATTAGTCAACTAACATGCACACCCTTTAATTCTACTCTTAAGTGTATACATTTGCTTATCATGAAACCTATACTCTAAATTACGTATGAGTAAAATGAACCGAAACTTCAATATGTGTGACATTAATGGGTTCTATGAGTCAGTGTTTTCGGAATTTTGGTTTCTAGTTGAAACTAAACCAATTAATTGGTTTTCCAAAAAAACACAAACCAAACCGTCATTTTTATTTGGTTTGGTTAATTTGGCTCGGCTACATCTGTTATTCTAGTTACGATTAGGTTGTTTTGGTTTCATGCACCACCCTAACCTGACCCGGTATTGAAAACCAAACTCTCTATTGTTAGACATAAGGAAACCAGATAGTTATGAAATCTAATAAAAAAAATTTATGGTTTGACACTATTTATAAATGATTAATTGTAAATATACATCTACATACGGAAACTAGATAGTTGTGATTTTAGTGAAAAAGGTTTTAGGTTCGTATAAATGAATAATGATAAATATATATATATATACATATATATATATATATACATATATATATATATATATATATACAGATATATATATATATATATATATATATACAGTATATATATATACAGATATATATATATATGTATATATATATATGGGATGAGTTCTTTTGTAAACCAAATGAAATTGTGTAAACCAATAAACCAAATCTTCACATTTGATTTTTAAGATCAATGGCTCAGATTTGTTTGACTTTTTCAACACATGATCCCACAAAAGTACAAACTTTTGATTTTTTTTTATTCACAAAAATCTAAGCCATTGATCTTAATACATCAAAGGTGAAGATTTGGTTTATCGGATTACATAATTTCTCATGGTTTTTCATTTGAACCATCCCCTATATATATATATATATATATATATATATATATAATATAAATATTTTATAAGAAAAATAACTAATTAAATATTAACTTTTTTAAAAATCATAAAATACACACATATTAGTTGCTTTAAACTAGTAAAGAATATTTGTTTCTTTAAAAACCATTTGTCGTAGGAGAACAAATGAAATAAAAAAATAATTAAGTATTAATAAAAATATAAAATCATATAAGATATTTGTACTAATGGAACTAATCGACTACCCCTAAACCCTTTTCAACTCTAATTCCTTGTTTCATCTATCCACAACAACAACCACACCCGATTAAATGGGAAATTCTAATCCCTCGTTCTCCATGATCTGGGTGGTTTCCGTAACTTCATTCAAAATCAAGAAAGCTTTAAGATTCTTTCTCTGCCTCTCACATCGTTCGCAAGCCTTCTTTGTATAACAAATTTGGATAGGTATTCATCGATTGATTCATATTCATCAATCCAGGTACTAATTCCATTAATTTACTTTAAATGTTGTTTTTAGATCATTTAGCCGCTATATATGACCACTTATACTTGATTGATTCAATTTTGAAACCCTAGTTAATGATGCTTACCTGTGTATTTGTGTGTTTATGGCTTTTGTGCTCTTTTCTGTAATTAAAGAACAAAACAAAATTTAAAAGCATGGAGAATTGCTCCATGAGCTATTTCTTCCATCATTTAATACTAAAGTTTCATACTATATCTTTTGATTCGTTTTATACCTGCACGTTTGGCTATATTTAGGCTGCACATTTAGTTAATGGTCGCTCCTAATTGCCTCGAGTTAAGAATAGAACAAAAGATAGTAAAAGTGAAACTCTACCATCTCGGTTTGGTTTATTGTCTAGCTTTTAAACATTATCAAGTGCTTACAACAATTACCTTAATTATTGTAGAGTTATTTGATATCAGTAATCCGCATGTCATGATGATGGATACACCCTCAACGTCAAGGAATTCGTATCTACCTGCAAGAAACGAAGAGGTTTGTTTATTTCATATTAGTTTATTATATAATGGGTCAAAATGCTATAGTGAGTCATATTAGTTTATTTCAAAAGTTGTTTAAGTTTGTAGCACCTCTTATAAGATACATGGTGAGTCCCCTAGAAAGTTTTTATTGAAATATAATAGGTTCTTTCATGGATACTTGTATTAAAGTTACTATACATACATCAGAATACATAGAAATTCTCTAGTTAGGGTTGAATGGTATTAGGGTTTTAGTTTAAGATTGATTGTCAAATTTATCTGTTTTACACTTGATTTTTAGGGCCTGAAATCACCCTTAATATCTAAAGCTATTTGATTATGAGTTTAAAATGAATCAAAAGAGCTAAGAGAGACATAGACAATAACCAGTAGGGCCTCAATCATTCATGAAATTAGCTAACTTGAGAAATTACTTTCGTTGATAGATATTTAGAAATCTTGCCCTGAAAGTAAGACTATCCTCCCTTTGTGTACTTATGAATAATTTGTATCTTTAATGACACCTGAATTGAAACCAATTAGTTTTTATGTTTACTTGTTCAAGTAATCAACAACTAGGATTCCCTCCCTCTAGTTTATCATACTATAGTCATAAAATTAGTTTAAGTATACAAGTTAAGCTTCTTTATTTCACAACATTTTAGTTATTTGTAGACTTTAAGGTAACCATTCAACACTATACTAATCCAAATATTTAAACTCGTAGGTGGTTACTATAACCTAAAATCATGTAATGTAATCCTAATAGAATATTATTTTTGTTGATTGAAAGAATATGGAAAATAATTGATTAAAACATAATATTATTTGTATTGGATTGATCCTAATTCTAAACAAGTATCGTGTTATTAAAGAAAGAAACAATAGATTACTCTAGGTGAATGAATAAACAATAGGTTAATGTATTGTGTGGTTTTAATATATTAATGTTGTTTTGTATTATTCACAGGTACAACATCTGAATGAGAAAATAGCACAACTGCAGCAAGAGAACCGAAAGACTAGAGAAAGAAAAAGAAAGATCCGAGAAACTAGCAATGATGGAGCAAATAGAGGAAAACAGAGTTGCAAACAATGAAATGAAACAACAAATTGAATTCTTGTTGAAGAACATACCAAAAAGATCTTCTAACTAGTTAAGCATGTGATTTTTATAGACATGGTCAATTTAGAAGTTTGTTTTCATTTATATGTTTGAATGTTTCTTATGATACTTTGATTCATATTTGCTAGGATGTTTGGATAATTTTATGAATTGATATATTTTGTGAATTTTATTATTTGTTTGAGTACCGATCAAACCCTATAAATACTAGAAAACATGATTCGTTCCTTAGCAAACATATTTTTTGCGACTAAAAGGCCGGTCGCAAATCTTATTGCAAGCTTGAAATAAAAATCGGTTGCTAAAATGGTTGCGGAAACTAAATTGTAAAAACAATCGCTAATTATTTTGGTCGCAGAGTCGGTCAAGAATAGTTTGGTGGCAACTTCGGTCGCTAGAAGTTCAATCGCAATTTAGGTCGCAAAAAATGATTGGTCACAAATAGTTTCAGTCGCAATTCTAGTTGCTAATAGTTTAGTCGCAAGATCCATCACAGAACTTTTCATCGTGATTTCTGTTACAATCTCAGTCGCTGAAGTTTGGTGGGGAAGTTAGTCGCAAAAGAAATAGGTCGCAATTTCCGTCGCAAAAAAAGATTCAGTCGCAAATTTTGTCGCTAATTCTGCGATGAATGATATGGTCACAAAATCAGTCGCAAAAACTTTTTGGTCGCAATAATTGGTTGGAAATAAAATTTCCGACCAGGGTATAACCAACCAACCAAAATGGTCGTAAATTGGTCGCAACAAGGCATTTACGACCATTTTGCGACCAATTTGACGGTCACAAATACTCATTTTTGTAGTAGTGTTGTACCATTTGTTCTGGTTGAACTTCTGGATTATTTGTGCATTTATGGAATAACGTTATGGTATTGATTGTTCTTGACACTTGTTCTTTTGTGTCGGGTGACGTCATGATCCATTGACGGAGAATTCATTTAGAGGTACTCTTTGACCCCCAATGTGTTATGACGATCCCGTCCGTCGCATCCTCGTGTTTCCGCTTCTAACGGGGGTGTGACAGATTGATATCAGTGCCATTGGTTATATAGAATTAGGTGGATTGTTCGACTAGACTATAACCTAAGTACCCACATGTAGTATGCATAATAGGATTATGTGTGCATAATTATACATGTGAATGTTCTATGTGCATTATCTGTTGTGCCATGTAACCTGCCTTATGTGTTATCTGTGATCTTCTTCTTTGGAGAATTTTGGTTGTTGTATTGGTTGTGCATGCCTTGAGAAAGCATTAGGTGAGGACGTCCACTCGTTATGTGCTTGATTATTATTTGGTTTGGATTGATAAGTACTGCCATAAGAATTCTTTTAAAGGGTCTGGGTTACCAAGCCAACCTTATTATGTGCGTCTACTTGTGATACCTATGTTGTGAGCTGAATCTCGGGAGATGAACATGCTAGCTGACCTGACACCTACAGACCACCTACAGACAGAGCAATGGCATACTCAGGTCGGATGATTGCGTTATTGGATTTCGGACTATACTAAATGGATTCCTTTGACTGTTCCTTACCCAAGTGAATGTTTTCGTAATCGATTCCTCTGTACAACTTTGGTTACTTAACTTTTGGTTAGTGACCATATCCTTAATTCTCCAATCATGGATAACACTCTGTACTTGGCAAGATGTGTTGACTCCGGCAGGAGTAGCTAGGGGTGACCATGCAAAGCAAATTACCATTACGGGTGTACACGTAATTGCAATTTGCAGTGCATGCAAAATCTAGCAAACCCTTTCGTGAGATAACATCATAGTTAGTACGAAACTTCCATTCTATTCATGGGACATTGGTGTTCCTGTTCTTATGATAATCAATGATGTGGAAACATTTTTCTCCTTTATCTTTTCATAAGTACCAATCGATCTTGAGCATTTATGGGAATCATACTATGATGTTTTAGCCCAGTAGCTATGAGAAGTTGCTCCCACTTTTGTTACCGTGATCCTGCAAGTTGACTACATGTTCCAAATGTACATGGTATTTCAAGAGTTGAAGTAGAAAGGTGACACCCCCAGTACATATATTGCTTTGTTCAGGCTGATCTTAAGACTTGAGGCATTGGCTATTTGGATGTTCTAGCATTATGCCTGATGGAATAAGTGGCAGTCATGTAACAAGTTTAAGCGGCATTATTGGTGTATCTTTGGTGTGGTGGGAACGCTGCGGGGAACCCTATATATTAACATCTTCGGTATACTAAGGATGTGCTTGAACTGGGCTATGTGATGATCTTAGCGGTTTGGAGTTGGACATGGTGGGACTGATAAAGGAGAAGGAAATGTACTGGAGGTAGGATAGGTTGTACATACATGTAGTTCATGACGTGCAAGCCAAAGTAGTACCACGGGAAAGTTGGAGCAATAGCACTGACCCGTTGCATTGAGAAAATTGGAACAGATGTAGACATAGAGATCTGTGCTGAGAATCAAAAGGTATATTGTGTTGTCTGTTCATGGTGGGTGAAGAACTAACTCAGTAGAATGCCCAAACCATAGTTCGAGGTATCGAAGTTGTAATGGCCATGCCTTTGAATGAGCTTAAAGGATTGGCAACCGAGGAGGACTACCTTCTGGACTAGATGGAAAAGTTAGATTTTGTGTCTTGAAATCATGCAATGGTAGGATGTGGTCTGACGCCCATACCTAACAATTTCATAAGCTGGTAAAGCTGCTGCCATAATTATGACACATAAATAAAATAAGGGTTGAGAGCACATCAGGGGTCTGGTTCCACAGTTATGGAATGATGGCCGCTACTACACCTCGTAACCATTTGAGAGTGCAATACTAAAGACAGGTACTTTGGCTGATGAGATGGTTCGTATTGGGTCTTGGAGAAAACTAGTGGGACATGGAAGGATGTTAAGGAGTCGGGTAAGTCAGCGGTAGTTAAAGTGGACAAGAAGGATAAGGTCGTGAAGGGATATGTTGTGACACCCGATCAAATCAGGTCAACATCTATACGAGTCAAACCTGATAATAATAATAATAATAATAATAATAATAATAATAATAATAATAATAATAATAACAATAATAATAATAATAATAATAATAATAATAATAATAATAATAATAATAATAATAATCATGACTTATTGCATGGATGACACCTAGCATGCTTAAGTCCTTTATAAACCACACTTAAACTTCTTGCACACAAACTCTTCACATACCCAACTCTTCATCTCCTCACCAACCCACCCCTTCTCCCACTTCCTTCCCCTCTATCGGCCACCCACCATCACACCACCACCAACCACAACCACCAACCGGCGCCGACCGCAACCACCAACCGGCGCCACGCCGCCGATCGCAGTCACCTCCCGTCGCCACCTTGCCAACCGCGACCACCCTCGGTCGCCACCCTCACCCTCCTTTCAACCTTCAAGCGCTATAATCCCCCCCCCTTCTTACCGAAATCACATCACCGCCATCATAAGAAATCCCATTCTTCCATTTGGGTCAAAATTTAAGAAGATTCCTAGGGGAAGCTTTGTTTGGAGCTCGGAGTTGTAATCGGGAGTTTGGAACCATCGTGCTAACGTTAGAGAGTGTTGGTTTAGGCTAAGAGTTACTCAAGGTATACTTGTTTTCGATGAGGACATTCTATATTCCTTCATGCATGGGTGATCAAGATGAAGATCTTGAAAACCCTAGTTCACCCACTTAAAGATTTCTTAAAAAGTTGATGTTTTTGATTGAAAATGGGTTTTGAAATAGTTGAATAATCTGAAATTTTTGTTAAAAATGTTTGTAGCTTGATGAAATCATATTAGTTATATGATTTGGGTTTGTATGAATGTATGTATATGTATGCATATGTCGCGTATGTATGTGTGTATATGTAAGTTGAAGGATTAATGGATTATGGCCTCATAAGAAATGTTTAGGTGGAATTATTGGATGTGTGAATTTTGTTGGGCATAATATCATAGGAGGATGATTAAGTTGGAACCTTGGATGATATTGTTGATCATAAAAAGTAATGACTAGGTTGAAATATTGATATAAAATTTATACTTGAACACGATAGAAAGGTTTCACTTAGATTAGAAGATTGGGTGGATAAATAAGTGGAAGACTAGAAACCGTGGTTAGGAACGAGCAAAAATCAAACGGAATATTATTACAAGTGAACTAGACTAAGATGACATTTGACACTTCTAGACTTTTATAAAAATAAATCTGTATAAAACTGAAAAATAATGTATATTTTCGGACAATTTATGACTAATAAAATGAATATATATATATATATATATATATATATATATATATATATGTGTGTATATATATATATATTTAAACTATGAAATCAACTCTACCCTAAAAAGAATGTATATTCCTTTAATTAAGTAATTTGGACAACTTTAACTTATAAAAAAAATAAAATATGGATTCTTAGAAATAAAAATACAATATATATATATATATATTATTAACAAAAAGGTTGATGAAAGTCTTGAATAAACCACTTTAACTGATCATATTCAATTGGTACTTCACGACATAATTAATTAAGTGTTACATATTAAAGGTTGACATTAGTTGATAAGATAAATATAATATGTTTCATTTTCTTTAAGAAAGATAATAAGTAAATAAGAAACTTTTACGAAATAACAGCAAGTTTCTTTAAAAACCTTGTGTAATAATTTATAAAAGCGTATTTACCTTTAAAATAAATAAGTTGGGTGAACAGCATTCTCATAAGCATGCATTTTCATTTATTAATTACTTCTTTCACGTTTGGGATTTTAATAGATCGGAGCTAGACGTGTTGATCTATTATTTGATCGCATACGAATGTGAGTTTTTCGGCCCCTTTTTAAATATTGTTTTATTATAAACCATTTTGGGGAAAAAGCATGATTTATACTATGATGGGTAAAACGGGATTAATATATGTTATGAAGATATAAGTTGGGTCAATGGTATAGGTGTATACCATTGAGCTCCTAAATCCCCCATAATTATTAACCTCGGGGAGGCCACAGACTATATTGGTTGATCTATCGGGTTAGAAGAGCCCGCTCTCGCGACTAGTCGCTCGCTCTGGTCAGGTTGTAGTGAGGGAGTTTATATGTTTGGACGGTTGTGGGGCAACGACGTGTTTCTTGGCTTGATTATGGACTTATGAGCTAAGTTAATCATGATACCTAGCTAGTCTATGATGATTATATTATATCTCGTGTACATCATAATGTTTAAGAAAACTGATTGTTGTAAATTTTAAAAACCCGAATGCTCACCAATTTTATGTTGACTATTTAATTTTCATTTTTTTCAGGTTTGTAGGTACGCTCGGTTGAGAATTAATGGAAATGTGTTTGGAGGGTCAAACGTGTCAGTTAATTTCCAGGCTTACGGTCTCTCTGTTGAAACTTGTCATTTCCATAATTAATTAAAATCTGATGTTATCTAAGTTTGAGACTTATCTTAAATTTTGACTTAGTAATTGTAAAACCCTAATCGACTGTAGTCAATTTATATTCTATTATCGTTTGACTATCATCGTTGGTAATATTCCAACTTCTGTTACCACCATGTTACTTGACTTTCCGTTGCGATTTTCGGGGTGTGACAGAAGTTGGTATCAGAGCCAATGTCTATAGCGAACTAGAAAATTTTCTGAAAGGAAAATCTAGATTATAACCTTTAAAAGTTTTTACGATTCCAAAGACATTTCCATTTCTCCTAGTTTTACGCCCGGTAGACGCATAGTGTTAGTATAAATAGTTATTATAATAATATGTGTAATTGCTTGATTTTGATTAAGTTAGCATCTTAAGTTAGATTAATAGGTACAGATGCATTATTTTACTGTAGATGTCTAACCAGCAGAACAAAGATGGTGTTCCTGATGCTAGCAGCAGCACTAAGGGTCCTCTGTTATCCGTGTCACCTATGCCTTGCTATCACCTCTCACAGCCTTCATTTGCAGCTACTTTTTACCCGGGCATGGAGGACTCGGGAAACGGGTGTATATCTGAGTTGGATGATGAGAATCCGGCACCAGTTACAGCTACTCATGAGCCGATTCCTGAAGCTTAGACTGATGATGAGCTCGGGGTTCAGGCTCAGGGTGATGACAGACTGGCTGATGAGATACGAGACACTGAGAGGACAGTTGGTTTGGCTTGTGAGGATGAGTCTCCGAAAGGCGATGACTTCCGTCGTACCTATCTCTCCTATTCAGCACCCACCGAATATTCGGTTGGTGTATGAGCGGAGGAAACGGGGAGAAGCGAAGAGAGTGGCTGAAGATGGTGATAGTGTGGATGGAGCGCCAGTGCCCAAACGGGCAAGACTACTCAACAAGCTGTGGGGATGAATTATGGACACCATGAGAGGATGGGCCTCGAGAGATGGGTTACCTTCCACATCCACCACTCCTCATGGGATCACTATCGCTGGCAAGTCCATTGAGCGTGTGATAATTACCTAGACCTCTCGATGCATTCGCTATGAGAATGAGATGTTTGTTTTGCAAGAAAAGCTGAGGGTACAGGAGGAAGTGAATCAGGCATTGGATGGAAAGATGTTGACAATGGAAGAAGAAAGGATATTAGATGATAGCACGCTGCACCAGATCCACTTCCGAGAGTTAGATCTCGAAGCTAGTCTTTTAGAGACGAGGAACAGGCTGGCCTTAGCAGAGAAGAGGCTGATGCTGCCAAGGCACCGATGGTTATGGCGCAGTAGCAGTCAGTCCTGATGGGGAAGCGAGTGGAGACTACCACGGCAGTGGCTACATTTTGTTTAATGATGATTTCATACCTTATGCATATTGGTAGTGGAGCTCCATTTCTGGGTTAGATGATGGATGCGATCTGGGGTGCTTAAGTATTTTGGTTAGGAAGAAAAACTTGTTTTGATGTAATAGGTTGTGTAGGTATTTTAACTAAACATCTTTTGGTGGTTGATCAAAATTTTTTTTATGACGCTGGATGCTTAATGTATGAAATGACAATACGTTACTTTTGATATTAATATGTCATTATGAATTATGATTATTAAAATATGAAAATGTTAATGAAAATGTAACTATGTTAGTCGGGAAATTCGGTTATAATGTGTTATGAACATTATACGTTATTTAAACCACCCCCCTTTCTTTCTTATCATCATGATAGAATTAAAGCATTTACCTAGAACCCAAAATACATCATCAAGTGGGAATTCCAACCTACCAACACGTGCAGATGAACTAGCTCAACTAATAGCTCAACATGTCAAATCTGCCCTAGAACAGCATGATGCCAATGTAGTTGTCGGTCAAGGAAGTGGAAATGGAATTACTCGTAATGGCCTTGGAAATGGAATGGGAAATGGCTCCAACATAGGTTTTGGTTTTCGTACGAATAATGGTTCAGGAACGAACGGAAACCCAGGCAGTTCATCAGGCGGACAACTCCATGGGTGCTCGTACAAGACATTCAAAGGATGCAATCCAAGAGCTTCTACTGGTGCTGAAGGATCATTAGATATCGTTCAATGGATTGAAAGAATGGAAACTGTTATAGCCATAAGTAACTGTTCTAATGATCAGAAGGTCATGTACGTGTCCTGTTCTTTCCAAGACGCAGCATTATCGTGGTGGAACACTCAACGTCAACTACTGGGAGATACGAATGCATATGAACTTACTTGGGAACAGTTGAAAGAAATGTTACTTTGAGAGTACTGCCCTCGAAATGAACTACAGAAAATTGAAGCAGAATTTTGGAATCTTACCATGGATGGTGCTGAGATTCGAGCCTACACTTCTAGGTTCAATGATCTCGCTAGATTGGTGCCTCGAATGGTTACCCCTGAATATGTTCGGATAGAAAGATACATTTGGGCATTGGCACCCCAGATAAGAAGCAATGTTACCGCATCAAACCCCACCACTATTCAGAGTGCTATAGTTATTGCACATTCTTTGACCAATGATGTAGTGCGCAGTGGTGTGCTAACCAAAAAGGATGAAGTTGGAAAAAGGATAGTGGGAATTGAGAAGAAGACCATTGAGGTAGAGAAAAGATTACCTGATGGAAATAGAAAATGGTTTGGGGGTTCAAGGAACCAGTTGAATAACAAGAGAAGCTTCAGTCGAGGGTCCGGAAAGGCTTATGTCATGACATAATATGATGCCAAAGGAAACAAAGAAACTCATCGAAAATGTAACAAATATGGATACTTTCATAATGGCGAATGTAGAATCTGTTCCCGTTGCCACAAGTTCGGTCATTTGATCCAGAATTGTCGTTCAAAGCCTGATGGAATTGTAACAAGAAATGATCGTGCCTGTTTTGAATGTGGTGTCGTAGGGCATTTCAAGAAGGATTGCCCAAAGCTGAATGGATCTAAAGCCAGGGGAAGAGCCTTTGAAATGAACGTTAAAGACGCGCGCCAAGAGCCGTTAGTGGTTAATGGTACGTTCCTTCTTAATAATCATTATGCCTCTGTTTTATTCGACACCGGTGCTGATTTGAGTTTTGTGTCTAAAGAATTTGAGCCTTTATTAGGTATAAAACCCTGTAAGTTGAGTAAGAAGTATATCATTAAACAAGCTAATGGGAAGAAAATAGAATCTAACGAAATAATCAAAAATTGCACCTTACAACTTAATGACCGTATTTTTAATATCGACTTGCTACGTGTCAACCTTGAAAGTTTCGATGTCGTCATTGGAATGGATTGGCTCTCTCGAAACCATGAAGAAGTAGTATGTTTCGAGAAGATTATTCGCTCACCGACCCCCAACCGTGAAATTCTAATCATTCAAGGAGACAAGGGAAAGCGTTCTTTAAAAATGGTTAATATTATGAAAGCTGGTGAGTACTTAAATAAAGGATATCCCACCTTCTTAGTAAAAGCTATTGATGTCTAGAATGAGAAGCGAAAAATTGAATACATTCCAGTTGTACGAGAGTACCCAAAAGTATTTCCTGAAGATTTACCAGGATTACGCCCACAAAAGCAGATCCAGTTTCGAAATTGATCTAGTGTCTGGAGCTGCACTTGTAGCCCGATCGCCGTATCCGTTAGCACCTTCTAAGATGCAAGAATTCTCAAAACAGCTACAAGACTTGTTAGACAAAGGATTTATCCAACCAAGTTTTTCTCCTTGGGGAGCACCGGTTTCATTTGTTAAAAAGAAGGACGGATCATGTAGAATGTGTATTGATTACCGAGAATTAAATAAGATTACCATTAAGAATCGGTACCCATTACCAAGAATTGATGATTTGTTTGATCAATTGCAAGGATCCAGCTATTACTCAAAAATCGATTTGCAATCTGCACCAGTTATTGATAGTAGAAGAAGATTTTCCAAAGACAGCCTTTAGAACACGATATGGTCATTATTAATTTCTAGTGATGCCATTCGGTCTAACGAATGCGCGTGCTGTGTTCATGGACCTCATGAATAGGGTTTGCGAAACCTACTTTTACAAATTTGTTATAGTGTTTATTGATGACATTTTAATATATTCACAGTCCAAGGAAGATCATGATCATCACCTTCGACTCATTTTAAACGTTTTGAAAAGAGAAAAATTGTATGCTAAATTTTCCAAGTGTGAGTTTTGGCTTGGGGAAGTTCATTTTCTCGGTCATGTAATAAACGAGAAGGGTATTTATGTGGATCCGGCAAAAATTGAAGCAATTAAGAATTGGGAAGCACCTAAGTCTCCCACAGAAGTGAGACAATTCTTAGGATTAGCCAATTACTATCGTAGATTTATTGAAAATTTTTCGAAGATAGCCCAGCCTTTGACCCTACTGACTCGTAAAGATAGAAAATACGAGTGGGGTGTTGGTCAAGAAAAAGCATTTCAATCATTAAAGCAAAGGTTGTGTAGCGCGCCTATACTGTCATTGCCTGATGGAACTGATGGATTTGTAGTGTATTATGATGCCTCATGATTAGGACTGTGGCGTGTGTTGATGCAAAAAAGATAAAGTGATTGCTTACGCATCTAGACAACTAAAAATGCATAAAAAGAATTACACCGCCCATGATCTAGAACTAGGAGCCGTGGTTTTTGCCCTAAAAATCTAGATACATTATCTCTATGGAACTAAATGTGTCGTGTACACCGATCACAAGAGCCTGCAACATTTTTTTAATTAGAAGGATTTGATTATGAAACAAAGGCATTGGGTCGAATTATTAAACGATTATGATTGTGATATTCGATATCACCTGGGCAAGGCCAACGTTGTTGCGGATGCACTCAGCAGAAAAGAAAGAGAAAAACCTCTGCGAGTACGAGCATTGGAATTAACCATACATTCAAATCTTATTACTAAGATTCGCGATGCTCAACTCGAAGCATTAAAAGATGAAAATTTAGGAAGTGAAGGTTTACGAGGAATCGTCAAGGAATTAACGCATAATTCTGACAACTTGATGCATTTTGCAAATCGAATATGGGTTCCAAAGTAGGGAGACTTACGGAAAATAATTCTAGATGAAGCCCATAAGTCCAGATACTCAATTCACTAGGGATCAGACAAAATGTATCATGATGTAAAAGAATTGTATTGGTGGCCTAATATGAAAGGTGATATAGCCTCATACATAAGCAAATGAATGACGTGCTCTAAAGTAAAAGCCGAATACAAGAAACCGTCTGGACTTTTACAACAGCCAGTGATTCCAAAGTGGAAATGGGAGTGTATTGCCATGGATTTTGTGACAAAATTACCTCGAACAACAAGTCGCTATGATACAATTTGGGTAATAGTTAATCGTTTGACAAAATCCACCCACTTTCTACCTATGAAGGAGACGTATAGTATGAATAAGTTGGCTGACTTATATATCAAAGAGGTGGTATCTCGCCACGGCGTACCAATTTCAATTATTTCGGATAGTGATAGCCGATTCACCTCAAGATTTTGGCAGTCCTTAGACGAAGCCATGGGTACCTGATTAGATATGAGTACGGCATATCATCCTCAAACAGATGGTCAAAGTGAAAGGACCATTCAGACTTTAGAGGATTTGTTGAGATGTAATTGATTTTGGTGGAAATTGGGACACTCATCTACCACTAGCTGAGTTCTCATAGAATAATAGTTATCACACTAGCATTAAAGCTGCTCCATTTGAAGCATTATATGGAAGAAAATGTCGTTCACCCTTATGTTGGGCAAACATTGGTGAAAGACAATTAACAGGTCCAGAGATTATCCAAGAGACAACTGACAAAATTGCACAAATTAGAAAGAGGCTTGAAGCTGCTAATAGTTGACAAAAGAGTTATGCGGATAATCGGAGAAAACCATTGGAATTCCAGGTAGGTGACAGAGTATTTTTGAAGGTATCTCCGTGGAAGGGTATTGTGAGATTTGGTAAATGAGGGAAGCTTAATCCTCGATTCATTGGAGCATTCGAAATTATAGAACGAAATGGGCAAGTTGCGTACCCACTTGATCTACCAAGTGAACTTGGAAATGTGCATAATGTATTCCACGTGTCCAATCTAAAGAAGTGTTTGTCAGACAAATCACTGGTCATTCCTCTAGATGAAGTTTGCATCGATGATAAACTTCATTCTGTCGAAGAACAATTAGAAGTTATGGATTGGAAGATTCAGAAGCTTTGAAGAAGTTAGATTAAATTGGTTAAAGTTAGATGGAATTCTAAGAGTGGACCTGAATTTACGTGGGAACGTCAAGACCAAATGCAACAAAAATACCCCCACATGTTTAAATCCAGACCTGACTCAGATTGAACAATATAAATTTTCGAGACGAAATTTCTTAAACGAGGGAAGAATGTGACACCCGGTCAAATCAGGTCAACATCTATACGAGTGAAACCTGATAATAATTTTATTAATTTTACAATTAATTGTGTTGACTATTTGAAAACCTAAGTTGTCGACTCTACAGAACCTCATAACCCGTTATCTATGTGAGACTAATAATAATAATTATAAAAATAATAATAACTAGGAATGCTCTTACGCGCGTTGCGCGGGTTCGATTACTGTGTTTGTGTGTGCTACTGGTTTGATTTTGTTGGTTTTGTGGTTTGCTTCTTACAAAAAGGATTCTTTTAGAATTTATATTAGCTATTGTACCTGTTATCATCTACAAAAGAGGCGGTGCTATTGTAGCTACAACTAGTAATAGTTATGATTTACAAAATAGGCACTTACAGCTATAGTTAGAAATGGTTATGATTTACAGAATAGGCATCGCTATTATAGCTGCTCAAAAGAGATCGTTATGTCCATTTTTTACGGGACGTGGCTTATGTCCATTGTGTTGATTCATGCCTTCAAAAAGTTTTTGTTGTTGTGGACTTCTAATTCGTGCTTCATACTAAACTGTGTTTCCTTTTTGAGTTGTTGGATTCGATATCTATGTTTTTGTAATACGAATTAGTATAGTGTTTAAGAAGTTGAAATAATCCTTCGAAATTATTGCATATGGTTAAAGAATTTAGCCGGCGAGTCAAAGTTAAGTATTTTGCCTCCGGTTACTTGTTTTTTGGGTGTGTCTGGTGTTGCTAGAATTGGGTTTGTTGGGGTTGTTGTTGCTGGCTTTGCTATAGTCTGTTGGTTTGTTCGTTTGTCGGGGTTGCTTACTTTGTTTACAATAGCTCTTATTGTTCCAGAATGAGTTTCTTTCTATGCTTGAATATGGAAGGCCATTGTCTTTCCTTTCATTGCTTCTATTTGTGGCTGTGTTCTGATCTTGGTGTCGCATGCGTCTATCACTCGAAGTTTTGAGCATTGAATCCCAATCATTATAGTTGCTGGTTCATCTGAGATTGTGACTTGTAAGTGTGCAGAAGCATCTGAAAATTATGGCAGAGATTTGGTACCTACAATACGGTATAATTGTCTGTGTGTTATGATATGCACACATATTGTTCAAGTTATTGTTTATGGATATAGCTTACGTGTGTTTTGCAGTCTTGAAGTTGCCATTGGCAGGGCACCCCCACTTGTGTCCACATAGAAAGATGTTGTATGAGCATACAGGACATTCATCGCAATACCAGTTTCTTGTTGGCAAGATCTCTTTAACAGTGGCGTGGCATATAAATTTGTTGGCTTGTAATTTGTTCAGTTCTAATATTAGACTCAGTTTGTTTCTATCTTTTCTATGCATTAAATTGGTGGTTTAATGTCCTTACAGAGAGCTCCGAGTTTTGTTTTTATAGTAGTTCTGCTATATTCGTCACGATCTCGCTGCTGAAATCTTGATTTTTGTATGTGGGGAATAGAACATTGTTTTGTTATTCTTGCTGCGTGTGTGTATAATTGAATCATGTAATTAATTGTTTCAGAGTTTGCCTATTAAAAAGGCATTCTGTTGTTGGGTTTTGTGGATTGAGAAACACTAACGTGCCAAATGTTGATTTTAGTTGTGGTTTCCCTGCATTTAAGATATTGTATTGTAAACGTTACGTTAAGTTTAATTAGACTATGTACACAAATGTAACTTTATATGTTTGAAAGAAAGATCAAAAAGTTATTTGAATTGAAAATAGTAATTTACATTATCATTAATCTGCATTTGTAGTCATATGCAGACAAAATTAATTCTAAAGTGAAACACATATAATGCAAAAAACACATAGTACAGGTTAAAAATTTTAAAGTCAAGTGAAAGAATTAAATAAGCACCTAATTCGAAAAGTTAAAATAACTCGCCACGCTTTATATGACCATACCTGAAAAACTTGTAACCTTCATAGCTATGACGGCTACGATTGCTGTTAGGTTAGCATTCTCAATTGCTTGTCCGTCGAATCCATCGGCTGCTAATGCAACTTCTTTCCATAGGGCTACTGAAACTTCTTGGTTGCTGCATGTTGATAGAAATTAGTATACGTATGATGGAGCTTGTTATGTGAAACAGAAATTTGAACAATTAGTATAACAAAGAAACACAACACATGGAAAGCACAAAAATGTAATTGTAATTGACCAAGGCCAGTTGTGGTGAAAACATGGTCATAGCAGATGAACCTAGATAGGGTGGGAGGAAAAATGTAAATGACACCAATAAGGGTCTTGGATTAGGTTCATGGGGTTAGAAGGTTGTTGAATCAAATGGACCTGAGGGGGCATGATCTCAGATTTTAGAAGGTCTTTGGGTTGTGACAAGAAATGATCGTGCCTGTTTTGAATGTGTTGTGGTAGGGCATAGCTGAATGGATCTAAAGCCAGAGGAAAAGCCTTTGAAATGAACTTTAAAGATGCGCGCCAAGAGCCGTCAGTGGTTAATGGTATGTTCCTTATTAATAATCATTACGCGTCTGTTTTATTCGACACCGGTGCTGATTTGAGTTTTGTGTCCAAAGAATTTGAGCCTTTATTAGATATAAAACCCTGTAAGTTGAGTAAAAAGTATATCATTGAACTAGCTAATGGGAAGAAAATAGAATCTAACGAAATAATCAAAAATTGCACCTTACAACTTAATGACCGTATTTTTAATATCTACTTGCTACCTGTCAACCTTGGAAGTTTCGATGTCGTCATTGGAATGGATTGGCTCTCTCGGAACCATGCAGAAGTAGTAAGTTTCGAGAAGATTATTCGCTTACCGACCCTCGACGGTGAAATTCTAATCATTCAAGGAGACAAGGGAAAGCGTTCTTTAAAAATGGTTAATGTTATGAAAGCTTGTGAGCACTTAAATATAGGATATCCAGCCTTCTTAGTAAAAGCTATTGATGTTAAGAATGAGGAGCGAAGAATTGAAGACATTCTAGTTGTACAAGAGTACCCAGAAGTATTTCCTGAAGAGTTACCAGGATTACCCCCACAAATACAGATCATGTTTTGAATTGATCTAGTGCCTAGAGCTACACCTGCAGCCCGATCATCGTATTGGTTATCACCTTCTGAGATGCAAGAATTGTCAAAACAGCTGCAAGAGTTGTTAGACAAAGGATTTATCCGACCAAGTTTTTCTCCTTGGGGAGCACTTGTTTTATTTGTTAAAAAGAAGGACGGATCATTTAGAATGTGTATTGATTACCATTAATTAAATAAGCTTACCATTAAGAATCGGTACCCATTACCAAGAATTGATGATTTGTTTGATCAATTGCAAGGATCCGGCTATTACTCAAAAATCAATTTGCGATCTTGTTATCACCAGTTATTGATAGCAGAAGAAGATGTTCCAAAGACAGCCTTTAGAACGCGATATGGTCATTATGAATTTCTAGTGATTCCATTCGGTCTAACGAATGCGCCTGTTGTGTTCATGGACCTCATGAATAGGGTCTGCAAACCCTACTTGAACAAATTTGTTATAGTGTTTATTGACGACATTTTAATATATTCACAGTCCAAGGAAGATCATGAACATCACTTTCGACTCATTCTGAACGTTTTGAAAAGAGAAAAATTGTATGCTAAATTTTCCAAGTGCGAGTTTTGGCTTCGGGAAGTCATTTCCTCGGTCATGTAATAAACAAGAAGGGTATTCATGTGGATCCGACAAAAATTGAAGCAATTAAGAATTAGGAAGCACCTAAATCTCCCACAGAAGTACGATAATTCTTAGGATTAGCCGGTTACTATCATAGATTTATTGAAAATTTTTCGAAGATAGCCTAGCCTTTGACCCTATTGACTAGTAAAGATAGAAAATACGAGTGTGGTGTTGATCAAGAAAAAGCGTTTCAATCATTAAAGCAAAGGTTGTGTAGCGCGCCTATCTTGTCATTGCCTGATGGAACTGATGGATTTGTAGTGTATTGTGATGCCTTGCGATTAGGACTGGGGTGTGTGTTGATGCAAAAAGATAAAGTGATTGCATACGCGTCTAGACAACTAAAAATGCATGAAAAGAACTACACCACCCATGATCTAGAACTAGGAGCCATGGTTTTTGCCCTAAAAATCTGGAGACATTATCTCTATGGAACTAAATATGTCGTGTACACCGATCACAAGAGCCTGCAACATATTTTTAATCAGAAGGATTTGAATATGAGACAAAGGCGTTGGGTCAAATTATTAAATGATTATGATTGTGGTATTCGATATCACCCGGGCAAGGCCAACGTTGTTGCAGATGCACTCAATAGAAAAGAAAGAGAAAAACCTCTGTGAGTACGAGCATTGGAATTAACCATACATTTGAATATTATTACTAAGATTCACGATGCTTAACTCGAAGCATTAAAAGATGAAAACTTAGTAAGTGAAGGTTTACGAGGAATGGTCAAGGAATTAACGCATAATTCTGACAACTTGATGCATTTTGCAAATCGAATATGGGTTCCAAAGTACGAAGACTTACGTAAAATAATTCTAGATGAAGCCC